>PVJL010002796.1:133100-180803 GCA_004026885.1 Lyroderma lyra
TTTTTTTTTTTTTTTTTTTTTTTTTTTTTTTTTTTTTTTTTTTTTTTTTTTTTTTTTTTTTAATTCATTTTTATTGTTAGACTTATTGGGGTGACATCTGTTAGCAAGGATTACATAGGTTTCAGGCATACAATTCCACAGTGCATTGTCAACTTGATGCATAATAAGTTCACCACCTAATGTGACCCCTCTTTCCATTTAAATGTATTCTTAAAAGTATATTTGTAAAACAAAACTGCAAAGGTAGAGGTAAGCTTCTTGGAAGTGATGATGGCAAATGGGAGGATGTCATAGTGTTACTCATCCTCAGCTCTTGCTCACACTGGCCTTTCTTTGCATTTAGATCCCCAGGTATATCATTACGCTTCATGAGCTCCTAGCTCATACACCCCATGAGCATGTGGAGAGGAAAAGTCTGGAGTTCGCTAAATCGAAACTAGAGGAACTGTCCAGGTATGTGGAGGATTTATAATAACAGCTTGATATGGGAGAATGCAAGTTAGTCTTTTGTGGAAGCCTAATTCACCTGAAAGTTTAATGCTAGTTCTGCAGGTTAGGAGTATTTTGTTTTAAGTTTGAGAATGTTCACATCTCTTTCAGTGTAGTAGAAAAATGATTTTTCATTGCATTTTTGTATTTCTATTTGTTAAGAAGTGGGAGAATGTATGTTTTGGATTTATCAGTGACCTTTGGGTGTTTCAGGCAGTTATTTATATCTGTGTTCCTTTAGCTTATATGGGATAAATGCAAATATTTTGAATTTACTCTGCCTCTAAGAAATGACATTCTAATTTCAATGAAGGGGGCTGTTCATAAAATAACATGTTGCTTTCCTGTTGCATTTACAAGCAGCATTCCCAGGATGCATGACATTCAGGTTGCTTCCTCCACAGCACCAGTTCATTGATACAAGTTACCAGGTGGTGCTTTCCTTTGCCTACCTGCTAAAGCAATAGGAAATATCTCTTACAGTGATCCTGTCTGTGTGGTGTTTGACAGGGTAATGCACGATGAAGTGAGTGACACTGAAAACATAAGGAAGAATCTTGCCATAGAAAGAATGATCGTAGAGGGCTGTGATATTTTGCTAGACACCAGCCAAACTTTCATCCGCCAAGGTAAGTCTCATGCAGCAGACCTGATCTAAGTGGCCTCTGCTACTGGCACATTGTCACTGGCAGATGCTGGAAAGCTGGCTTGATTTGTCTGGGTGGTTAATGCTGTTCATGCAAGACCTCCCCGTGGCGTTGACTATGGCTATAGTTGAGGCCCACCTTTGAGCTGTTTTATGTCAGAGACCGTGAAAAACAGCAACACAAAAATAGTAAAGCACGAGTGGGACAGTAAGTTACATTCTGACTGGATGCTCCTCCTCCGTGGACCTCCAAGGAGGATAGTTTGGTCTGGCTGATTGGAATGTCAGTGCCAGGTGGTGATGACATGCAGGCAAAGGCCCAAGAGAAACCTGTGTTACTCAAAGCCCTTTCACATAGCAGTGGGGACAATGTCTGAGGTGAAAACAGCTGTCTGTTTCCATTTTTCATCAGTACTTCTGGAGGCCCCACATGATGATTTGATCTAATTGGGGCCTTCAGTTGCCATGAAATGTCTCACTCTTGATCCCTGTCACACTTTGGTAATTGTTCATGAGGTGTGTCACCCAAAGCTTTTGAAGAGTTGAAAATATTTGTGCCAGAAACTGTGGAGAAGCAACAACCTAATGGTGTATAACACTCCATGGCTCTCATTCCAAAGTGCAGGAAATGAACCACATCCCAAGTTCTTATTAAGTGTTTAGGCATTCTGGGGTAGGGGAGCATACCCCATGGAATTGACTTGTGATGCTACAGTGCACACATTTATAATTTTGAATTTGGAGAGGAGTAACATATAAATTTGGAACTGGGATTAACCTTTAATGTAGTTTCTGTTTATAATGTGCCAATATTATTTAAAGATAATTTGCATTTCTGTTACCTACCAAAATGTGCTGCTTAAAATGTTTTTTTTTACTCATCAAACAAGACATTATTTGTGCTGTGCACATTAATTTTTGCGTAGAATGCTTTCAAAATTTAATACATGCTGTTCTATTTCCCATTATTTATTTACAAAGAGAGAAAACACCTGTGTTAAAGTTTGGAACTATATTTTAGGAAGTACCTTTTCTCACATTTGACTTTCAACATTAATTTTTTTTTTTAAATAATAAGGGAATATGATTCTAACAACACAAGGCCTTCCTCATGTCTCCTCTGTTCCTCTGCACCGACAGTGTCCCCGTGTTGGCTTCTGCCTTCCCAGCACTTGCCTACCTCTATGTTTTTATGCGTGCTGTCCCCAGCCTGGTGGCCGAGAATGCCTTTATCCATCTTTGTCATGCTTCCCAAAGGTGTGCTTGCCTTACCAGGCTCAGGTCAGACCCCCCTGAGGAGTCTCTTAAAATTCTCCCTTCACCTTGCCCTGCTCTCCCCTCCAGTTAGAATGAATTTACCTTTCTCCTCATTTCCAAGGCCCCTTGCCCATGATGCATGTCGTTCATCCTCTTGCGGATCATAGGCACATGTTCACATGCCTGCCTCTTCCAGTAATTATAACTTTGAAGGGCAGTGTTTATGAAATCTCTCTTAGTGAGTATGATGCTTTCCATGATAGATACCTGGAAGATGGGCATTGGATTAAATTGAATTGCTTGTTGAATTGCAGTTTTGGTTGTAAGGTATCTTATTTCATGTTTCTCTTGTGTTTAGAGTTTCCTGGAAAACACTTTCTAATTGAATTGAGCTTTATAAAATGTGAGAATGGAAAAACAAGTTTCTGTTACTAGTATTCAATTTCTGAAAAGACTTGATTGAAAAGGATTATTACACATAAATATTTAATATATTTCTACAAACTTAGACTGTTTCAATCTAAGTGTGTAGAAACAGCTGTGATGAAAGATGCCGCAAGTTTGAAATATTAGATGTCATATTTTTTTCATTGTACCTAGAGGAAAATCAATCACAAGCCATCTCTCCCTTTGATTCAAGTCCAAATGTTATTTATTACTTGTTCTGTGTTGCATGGTTAAAGCACTTCTGTCAGCTATTAATATAGCTGATGTTATCATTGTATTGATGTTGTTGCAACCATTTGCCCTTCAGCAGTTGCTGTCCTGTATTGTTTGGTTTGGGTTGACTGTTGAGGAATTACTCAGGAAAACTAGTTAAAAAAAAAAATCAGACCTTAATTGAAAGTAGGAAGTAATCTAATTACAAAAAATTTGGAAAGTTTGCAACAATTTGCTTCAGTTCCTTCTATTATTATAACTTTTAACTAAATACTCTTAATGGGCTTTAAAATCCATTGAGGTGGGTTTTATTTTTTATTCTTTTAAACTTTGAGCTAGTCTGTTTTCTCTGAAATGGAATACAATATATATGTCTAGTTTCATGCTAGTATTTGTGTTATTCATTTTTAGGGATGACAGAAAGTCTGTTTCAGTGTGTTTGTGTGCACGCATGCATGCATGTATGCATGCATACTCATGTGCAAATATGTGCATGGTTTCAATTTTAAATTAACTTTATTTAGAAGAGTGGAAAAAATAAGACACTAGGTCCTCTGAAAAACCTCCTCAGAGCAGGAGCATCAGCTAATCGTGAATATTTTTCCACGGAAGTTTAGTGATTAAAGTAACAGAAGTTTTATTATAAATTGATTCCAATTATTAGATAGTTGATGAGTAGGATGCAAAGTACTGTAGCTATCAGTGCTATGACATTGTCATTTATTTCCCAAAATTTATTCAAAGTTTGTTGAACAAATGTGGAAGTGTCTGAGGCAATAACAGGAACACAGTACAACCACATCACTGGAGGTCAAATGCTGTCTCTTCCACTTTTTTGCTGTGTGACATTGGACAAGTTACTTCACCTCTCTTTGCCTCAGTATCCTCCCCTAAAGTTGTACTACCCATCTTTTAGGTTTCTTGAGAAGATTAAATGAGCTATGCTTGCAAAAGCATATAGACCAGTGCCTGTGAGATTATGACATAAACTTTAAAAACAAAGATCTGAATTTTAGAATGAGTTTCTATTTTCAATAACATGAAATATATGTAAATATTTAATAGAAGATAAAGACACTCTAAATGCATTTTGTACAACACCCATTATGCACAGTTGATGTTGTCTGAAAATGTGAATCAAGAAAATTAAATAGAAGTGACTGAATTCAGAGTGAAATGCTTTGAGAATGAGACATGGACATCTCTGGTACCTTAATCATTCCCATACTCAAAGCTATGTACTTTCAATGTGCCAGTGTTCTTTGAACATGTAGTATGGGGTTGAGCAATAGTTATACCTCAAATGTCTAACCTCATAACCTGGACATTGTTCTTCATTCTTTTCTCTACTGAGTGGAATTAAGAATAAGGGCAGTGCATCATCAAAAAGATAAGAGCTAACAAATGCTGACGAGGATGTGAAGAAAAGGGAATCCTTATGCATTGTTGGGATTGTAAATAGATACAACCACTATGGAAAATGGTATGGAGGTTCCTCAGAAAACTAAAAATAGAACTTTCATATGACCCAGCAATTTCACTTCTGGGAATATATCCAAAGGAAACAAAAACACTAACTAGAAAAAAATACCTGTACTCCATGTTCATAGCAACATTATTTATAATTGCCAAGGCATGGAAACAACCTAAATGGATAAAGACATTGTGAGATATAATATATATATAATATATTATATATAGATATAATATATATAATATATTATATCTATATATAATATAGATAAAATATATAGATATAATATATATAATATATTATATCTATATATAATATCTATATTATATATAGATATAATATATATAATATATTATATCTATATATAATATATATAAAATATATTATATATTGTGAGATATTATATATGTGTGTGTGTGTGTGTGTGTGTGTGTGTGTGTGTATAATGTAGTATTATTCAGCCATTAAAAAAATTATGAAATCCACCATTTTCAACAACATGGATGCACCTTGAATACAGTATGCTAGTAAGTCAGACAGAGAAAGACAAATACTGTATGATTTCACTTCATATGTAGAATCTAAAAAACAAAACAAAAGCCTATCAAACTCATAGAAAAAGAGATCAGATTTGTGGTTACCAGAAGCAGGGGGGAGGGGAAGGTGGAATTGGAGGAAGGTGGTCAAAAGGTACACACTTCCAATTACGAGAGAAGTAAGTACTACGGATGTGATACACAACATGATTACTGTAATTCATACTGTTGTGTAATATATAGGAAAGTCATTAAGAGAGTAGATCCTAAGAGTTGTCATCAGAAGGTGAAATTTTTATTTCTTTTTTTTATTGTATCTATATGAGATGATGGATGTTAATTAACTCTATTGTGACAATCATTTTATAATAGATATAAATCAAACCATTTTGCTAGACACCTTAAGGTTATGTCATGATTTATGTCAATTATTTCTCAGTAAAACTGTGGGGTGCGGGGGGAAGGTAAAGCTGAACAAAAAAGAAAAAAATAAGGGCCTTAGTTCGTCTTGAATGCCATTCTATGGGAATTTAGTGATAAAAATACGTTTTGTTTTAATTATTAGAGAGATTGATGACAGAGATTGAAAGGACTATATCATAGCTAAGGTCTGATAGGAATTACTAGTTTGAGACTAATTATTTCTCTAATTTGCATTAACTAGAGAGGAGTCTGTAAGTCTCATGGTTGTGTTGAAACATCATGTCAAACGTAAGATGAAATGTGAAAAAGAAATCCACTTAAATGCTTTTTCCAATATAATTATATTAGAAACCAAACAATATTGTTGAAATGGTTCACTTTTAATTCAGCTCTACAGACTTCTCTACATACCTAAAATACAGAATCCCCTAGTTGGATATGAGGTGAAGTTACTGAGAAAGTATGTTAGTGTGTGGTTGCCAAGGAAACATTTATTTTCTTATCTCAAAGCTGAAATTTATAGTAATTACTAGCATATGAGCTAATGGTGTATTCTATAATTTCTGACTTACAAAATAATTACATGCTAGAAGCATTTACATGGACGTATTATTATCGAGTTTTCATAGCCTTGATAATATTATTTCTGAAAATGACTCCCAAGCCCACTTGTCCACCGAGGTATCTATCTAAGCCCCAGTTTTTCACTCTGTCCTCACGGATCTACCTGGATGACTGCCGACCACCCATGGTAAAGCTGGAACTTACCGCCTTTTCCCATCCATTCCCTTCACACATTTAAGTTTTTACAGTGCTGAATCCACTGCTATCTCCTGGCCATGCCACTCTGAGAGACCAAACACTGAGAGCTGTTCAGCTTCTCAGGCCTCAGTTTCCCCTTCTGTGAGATAAGGGGATGAACCAGTTCCTCTGAAAGACTTCCTTTGGCTTTAATTCCACTGTGTGAGTCCCATGAGTACAGTCCTTCGCTGCTGTTACTTGATCCTCTCCTTTTCTAAGCATTCTGCCTTGAGCTTTCCCCATCCCTCCTTTGCTCTTCAAATTTTATTCCTTGCTGCCTGTGTTCTCTGCTAGTTCGCTCCCACCTCCCTCACCTCCCTCCCTCACTCTCCTGTTGCCAGTTCCCCTCAGTGCAATCAGGCCTTCTGCCCTCTGTTCCCAAGTCCCACGCCGTCCCCCAGGACTACTTCCAGGCTGTTCTCTAGGCCTCCAATGGTTGCCTGAGTCTGTTAAGCAGCCCCACCTAAATAGATGGAATCTGGGCATGGAAGCTTGGGTTCTTTTTTTTTTTTTTTTTAATTCATTTTTATTGTTAGACTTATTGGGGTGACATCTGTTAGCAAGGATTACATAGGTTTCAGGCATACAATTCTACAGTGCATTGTAAACTTGATGTATAATAAGCTCACCACCTAATGTGACTTCTCTTTCCATCACCATAGGAAGCTTGGGTTCTTTACCACCCTGTACACCTTCAGACTGTGTTAAAAAACAGATACTATTTGGAATGTTCATATGTTAATGTGAACATTTTGTGACCCACAATCATAGTTTTACTGTTTTGTGTATATGAAGACAAATTAGTGGTTTATTTTTCACTTACAAAAGTAATCTGTGTTCATTTAAAAAAAAAAAATCAGAAACCCAGAAAATGTATAAAGAGGAGAAAAAGGCTGCTTGCAATCTCACCTCTTAGTGATGATCACTGATAATATTTAAGGGTTCAATATACATTTAATGTTTTGTAAGAGGCTGATATGAACCTTTGTAAGATTGTGTTTGGGAGGTGGTAGATTAAACAAATAGCAGAAATAATACTGGCTCAGGCCATTGTAGACACCAGAGGCAAGGCATTTTCAAGAATCTTTCTTAGTGCTTTTTGGTTGATATTTTAACTTAGATTGGAATTTTATTTTGGGGTGAGGGAGGTCACTGTTAGAGTGAAATTGTATACATTCTATGCAGAACTTTTCACATTGAAATGGAAGGCTGTTTTTCTCACAGAAATGCCCTGAGTATAGACTTTATGTGATTTCTTTTCCATTTGGATTCCACAAAGGATTTTTACTGCACACAATTTAAATGTAACCTTGAATAGCTGCCCCTTAAAAATAATCCTAAGTTGCATTGAATTGTGTAATTTGTGTATTTTTATAATATACATGTATCGCACATTCTATTTTTTCAATAGAAAGTAAACTCTACTAATATGTATTTATCTACCGTTAGTGCTTTGGGAAGAATTAATCCCATTTCCTTTGTATTATGTTGTCTTATTACCATATGTAATTATACAATATGTACCTTATTTTAACTAAATAAGTTGATTGAGATCAGATCACCAAGGACAGATGGCAGAAGTGCCTCGTTCTTTTCATTCCATTTTGCTTCCTTTCAAACTTACTTTCCAGCTTATAGATGAATAATCAAGTCTAAAATGTTTTTTTTTTAAATACTAGAAATTAAAGTGACCCTTAAAACAGAATGCATTGTTTCTTCTGCTCAGAGTGTAGGAATTACTTGTTCCAGTGGCACATTCCATAAACCCCAATATCTTGGGAAACAGCCCTAGTGTTTGTTGCATTAGGAACGGCTCTCACTTGACAGAATTTTAATTGCTGTGTATTCTTCACTTTTGTGATCACCAGGTTCTCTTATTCAAGTACCTTCTGTTGAGAAGGGGAAACTTAGTAAAGTTCGCCTGGGTTCATTGTCTTTGAAAAAAGAAGGAGAAAGGCAATGCTTCTTATTTACAAAGCACTTTTTAATTTGTACAAGAAGTTCAGGAGGAAAGCTGCATCTACTCAAGGTACTGAATTTACATGGCTATTCCCTTAGGTTTCATGCACTTAAGAGGCATTGAGGTTAATTTAATTATGACTTTCCCATACCTGGTACATAAAACATTGTCACAGTTGCATAATAAGTAATGTATACTTACCAGCCTTGGCATGTACTTTGTTGTCACTTGGATCCAAAGTGATATATATTTAAGTGTGGTTTACCATAAAGAAATGCAATTAAAATAATAACTTGAACAAAATATTACTAGTTGATGGCTACTGAGATACAAAAATCTTATCAAATTACTATTGTTGTAATGTTTGCTAAATGCTATTTTATCTTGTTCTGTACCATGGGTCAGCAAACAATGGTCCACAGCTTGATGCCTGTTTTTGTTAATAAAGTTTTATTGAAACACTGCTATGGTCATTTGTTTATATTTTGTTTGTGCTGTTTTCATGCTTTTTAAAATGGTAGATTTCAGTAGTTGTGATGGAAATCATATAGCTTGGAAAGCCTGAAAGATTTGGCATCTGGTCCTTTATGGAAAAGGTTTGCCTATCTATACCTTCTGTTATTTGTGCCTAAAATTATTGTCCAACGCCATGACGATAGCTTTCTACTGCTCAGCCACTTCCTAGTTGGCGAGCTCAGATTTTGCTGAGCTGCATTTACTTTCAAGGGCCCCTGAGGTGCCATCTAGTCTCCCATAGTCTGACTCCCTAAATTTTATAAACAGTGAAAGTGGGAGTGAGTTCTAGGAGAAGAATTAGGAAGTTCAATGAGTTCAATTATTTTTATACATCTAAATTTAATTTTGGAATCTATGCAAAATTATTTTTATGGTATAGAATTGCTATACTTTCTTCTGGGGCAACTTAAGTATAAGATTTGCAAGTTTAGCTTTCTAACCTGAGCAAGATTCTGATACTCTTAATGAAAAATTGGTTTGTTTCCAGACAGGTGGGGTTCTCTCTCTAATAGAATGTACCTTGATTGAAGAGCCGGATGCAAGTGATGATGACTGTAAGTCACATTCTATCACTTAGAATTATATTAGAATGAAACAGTCCTATGCTTTTTATTTGTTTATAGCTAAGAAGAGCTGCTTAAGGAAGCAGTAGAGATGCTGAGAATAAACTCCCTGAAGTCATTTATATATGAAAAATTCTGTTGAACCAATTAACCTGTAAACCTTGTTAAACCATCTTTGGGAATTCATATTACACTGAATTTGTCTTGTGATAGTCATTTTTCAGTGTCAGGCAGAGAAGAAAGGAATTAAATTTGAGGCTTAGAACTGTATAGATTATGAAAATAAAATAAAATAAAATAATATAAAATAAAATGACAAGGAGACCAGGATCTTAGTCTTGAGTAACCTACTGACCTCAGCTCCTTTGTCACTTAATGGACATAACCAAGCCTCCTCCATGCCAGAGGAGTGCCGTATTGCTGAAGGGAGATTCTGGATGGGAGCATCAGCTGTGTTACTAGACCTGTGTGGAAGCAGCTATCACTCATATTTTTGTATTCACATCTAATTGTTTGGATTATGTGTGTTGAAGCCAAAGGTTCTGGGCAAGTGTTTGGACACCTGGATTTTAAAATAGTGGTGGAGCCACCAGGTGCTGCCTCTTTCACTGTTGTCTTGTTAGCACCTTCACGCCAGGAGAAAGCTGCCTGGATGAGCGACATAAGTCAGGTAAGCAAATGGCTTTTGCCTTTTTTCATTTTTGCTTTTCTTCCCACAACATTAACTTTAGGGGAGGCTTTTTAGAAATAATTCATTTTTATTAAATTACATCACCACTATGTATCTCGATATGCTAGAATCATTTCTTGTTTGTTTTTCTTTTTATGGTGAAAATGTATGTCAAATGTAGTAATTGCATTTTAGTTTCTGGGCATTTTTGTACAATCTGTAAATGTAATCACTAGTGTTGAACAGCATTAAAATCTCCATGTTAGTAATATGTTGTCCAAGGACCCCATTGAATTTTTTGGGCTTACTGGTTTCTGAAGTTTGAAAGTGGCGCGAGATACAAAACGAGCTATCAAGGTCGATGGTGAGAAGTCACCAATTAAGGAGTCACACCAAATCAGAGATGTTATCTGTAGTATGAAAATTGAAAATGAGCTCCTGTGTTTTATGATAGAAAACAGAGTTGCTTAACTTTTCTTGATCAGCAATGTCCAGTTAGGGAATTGTTGCATTTTTCTGGATTTGGAAATATGTCAAAATTAGTCATGGTTGGACTTGAGCATGCCTAAGTCCAAGCTCCATGTTAATTTTGGCTTCATTAGCCAATATTGGAGAAAAGTGTTCATGTGAGGAAAATATTAAAAGACTCGATCATTATTTTTCATAGTTGTTAACTCAAGGAAGATTGGACAAATGGAAAAGGCATATACTGTAGATTCTATTGCCTCTTTATTTTCTGGAGAGCACATAGTAATTTATATATAAGACAGGTAAAAATCTGAACTATATCATAGTTCTTTAGATACTTATTTTTTTTCTGAGTGACTGAAAACTAAGGGGAAATAGGAAATATTTTTAAATAATTATTTGTATATATTAAAGAAATTTTACAGACTTAGTGTCATTTGGCCCTTACAACAGTATTCTGAAGGTAAAGAGAAATATTAGTCCCATTTCACAGGTGAGAAACCTGAGGTTTGGAAGGCGAAGTGTTTGTCCAAAGTTACACAGTTGTGTTGAGTCGGGACTCAAACCTAATTCAGGCCTTTTATTAGCACTCTAAACATCCTCTATAAGAATGCTGGAGATTTTACTTATGCACCCCCCACGACTGCTTTGAAGGTGAATAAATAGCTAGAAGTTGTTTGGCGGAATTATACATTGATGAAATTTGTCAGTAGGCACCACTTTTCTGGCTAACAAAGAAATGAAAATATGAGATCTTCAATATTTGCATAATTAACTCCTTGTGGTGATTTTTTTAATACTCTCATCAGCTCTGTGCCATATGAATGAATACTTTTGTCTTTGTTTTTAGTACATCTCTTACCTTATGAAACTCTGAGTCATTCACTGATTCTATGCATGTTTATGGTACAGTCCCCAAGTGCTGCCTGCCAGGTAGTGTGTGGGTACCAGGGATATGGTGATGGTCCCTGCTCTCCAGAAGACAGGCAGGGAGGAAAGGGGAATAAACAACTTAATGCTATAAAATGTTTTTAAGGGTTGTGAAGCCAAGATAAGTAGGAAGAATGGGGAGAATAAGAGTTGGCAAAGGGTTTTTCTAGCTGCTTCTAGCTTCTATTTTGTGGTGGAACTGGGGCTCCTAAGATACACAGTTGTTAAAAAGCTTTAAGTAACCTTTCTTAGGGCACCTGGTGAGCATTGTTAAGGGAGAAGGACCCTTGGGTTACATGAATGATTCTATGCCTGATCCTTTCAAGAAAGGTACCCAATGCTTTGCCTGCCAGGCATCCAAGGGAGACTCTGTACTTAGACTACATCTTGCAGCAGAAGTGGACAACTTCCTCCTATTTGTCCAATTTGCTATGGCCATTACATTAAATTTTATTAGGTTATATCTGCAATTGAATTGGAGAAGGAAGCTAACAGAAAGCTACGTCTTTTTGAGTGACAGTGTATCATTATGTGAAATGGCTATGTTCAGTAGAACTTTGATTTTGTGTGGCTTTGACACTTAATGATTTTACTCATTCAACAGATATATTTATGCAGTTATACTATATGCCAGTTACTGTTTGGGCACTTGTGATATATCATGAACAAAAGAGGCAACTACAACAAAAAATTCCCTGAGCTTGTGTAGCTTATATTATAGTGTAGGAAAAACTGAAAACGAATAGTAAACTTTCTATCTAAGTACATACTATTTTATGCTACAAGGTGATTGGACAGAGTAAGAAGGATGGGGCTTCTGCAGGTAGGTGTGGGTTGGTACAGTTTTAAAAAAGTGGTCAGCTCATTTTGAAGAAGACACCTAAACAAAAACTGCGGCAGGTGGTGGAAGTAACAGGTAGATATGTTATGCAGGGAAAGTCGTCCCAAACAGAGGTAACAGCCATTGCAAAGACACTAGAGCAGGAAGACACTGCATGTGTTGAGTCACAGCATGAAGGTCAGTGTGGCCGAAGTGGAATGAATGTGAGGGAGGGGAAATAGGAAATGGAAAAGTCATTTGGGTGGAGTTGTTAAGTGAGGAGTGAGATATAGAAGTTCAGTGTGTAGGACAGGGGTCCAGGTAGAAGACTCTACGCCATTTAAGATGTACTTAAGGCTGTGAAACTGTTGCGATCGCCCAGGGAGTAACTGTAGATGGAAATGAGAAGCAAGCCATAGCCTGAGTGAGGGGTCAAGCAGTACAGCAAAAAGGACTAAGAAGGAACCACCAATGCAGTCAGAGGATAGCCAAGCAGGTGTGCTGTCCTGGAAGTCAAGTGAAGAAATGTACCAGGGAGAAGGGAGTGGTCATGTGTCAGCTGCTACTAAAGGCGGAGTATTCTGAGATGCTCAGTGATTTTTCTGATGTGGAGTTTGAATGGTGAGTGATAAGGATGGAGTGTTGAACTATTGATTGAGCCCAGCCTGATGCCCAGCAGCCTGCATCTCAATGGCTTTTTTCCTCTGCTTAGAGCAGAGAACATTTTATGGGGGGAATTATGTGCTCTACATACATTGATGGAATTTGTCAGCCTCCCAAGTATGTCTCTGGACATAGTCATTATTAATAAGATGAGCCTACCAAATGCTTAAAAAATGCTGTTTAATATTTTATGATGTGTATGTAAAAATATGGACATGAAAAAGTGGAGCTAAAAATACTCCCAACACCCAGCATATAAACAAGTTTTTATCAAACTATTTTCCACAGGTAATTGCATTAGAATTACCCGAGGGGTTTTGAAAAATGCTGATTCCTGCACCCACGTGCCAGACACTCCCAAGGTTTAACAGACAACTCTTGTACAAATGAATTAGAGAAACTCCACCCTGAAAATCAACTGTTTCCATCTCTAAAACACCCAGAATTCTGTCATAGAGAAATCATTTTATAGTTTGGATGTCAGTGTATATATCTATCACTTATGCTTTTTAATCTCATCTATATTTCTGCTAATTCTTCATATTGTGTCTTCTAATATATTACACATATATATGTAATACATCTGTTACACATATATGTAATACTACCACACTGATGTACCAGTTTTCTAGCTATATGTGTGTGTGTATACTTGTATATGTGTTATATATAAAAAACACATTAGCTGACCACTTTTCTAGCTTTTTCTGAATAATTAGGCATATTATATAGGCAATTTTCTAGTTTCAGCATTAAGATATGCTGTGGTGCTGAACACCTTTGTGCAGGAGGTTTTGGCTGGCGTATCTTTCCCACAGCGGGTAAGGCCGGTACAGCGGTTCTGATCACTTTCATGATTTCTTAGTTCATGACTTGACTGACTGTCAAATGCCTCAAGAAATATATTACCCATAATTTCACTACATCATCAGCAAGGCATCCATGCAACTTTCTTCTAAATCCTGCCAATGTTGAGTTTTATCACATTTTCCTAGTGAATGGAAAAGTTTTGCTTTCTAGTGGTTTTAATTTATACTTCTGTAATTATCAATGAGACTAACATTTTCCACTATTTCTATTTCTTGTCAGTTCCTGCCAGATGGACATTTATCCATTTTAGGTATCCTTACAGGCCAGAGAAATGAACACGTTCTTTCAATTCATATTATGAATATGTTCTCATTATTTTGTGTTTTTATTTTTCACTCTTTATTTTGCTAAATCTTACTATTTTTGTGATTTGATTTAAAGTCCCGTTGCTAAGCTGCTGTACTGTGTTACACTAATCACACATGGCTCTTATTTAAGATAATAAACTGGTTCCTGAGTATTGACACAATCTTAGTTTCACATAAAGTACAATGTGCAACAATTGAAACTTTTGGCCTCGCCAGGCCTCTCTGTCTCTGAAGCTGTAATTTTTAGAAGTAACAATTGCTTGAATGATTAATTACACCAGTAAGTCCATTATTAACCACTGGCGCCTCCAACAAAACATGCACGTGGCTAATGGTCTTGACCAATAATTCCTCTTTTCATCTATTTATAAAGGGAAATTTGAAGCTAAAGATTTGACAATTCATTTCAGTACTGTGCATTCATTTGTGCTTGCCTTACTGCCATACATCATGGTGTATTAAACAGCTTTTTCTATAATTATGGGTATTAACTGAAATGCAAAATTAAAATTCACCTTGGAGCTTCTTGGTTTGGGCAGATGTGTCAAAATATAGACCTTGTATAGGCAAATTTGTAGCAGGCTGAAATGCTTTATTCCTTAAAATAGCTTCTCTGGAGTCAATAGGGAATTTTCTATTTTAACATAGAAATGAATTAAAAGAGAAAAATGGAATCTAACCTTCCTTCCCACTAGTTAGAAGCATTAGGAAACTAAAAAACATGGTGACACAGCAGACCACTGACCTTTAGTCCTTTACTTTGACTGCCTGAAATAAAACCCTCAAAGAACCCTGCTGGAGGAGTCATTTTTAACATTTGTCCAAGGACCATTTGTATCAAAATCACCTTGGACTTTTGTGCCCTTAAATAATGTGCTTATTTTCATGTATTTCTTATTGGATGAGTGAACTGAATTAATTTTCCAGGGCTCCAACTCTTCTCCCCAACACAACCAAGATATGTGCTTATATGATCATAAGTCTATACCAAGTCTGTGCCTTCTAATATAAATATATTCATGCACGCATTTAGATACAGGTATCCCTTGCTTCTTGGAAGTCCATGTTATTTCACTTTGCTTTTGCAAAAGACCTATATTAATTCCAGATGTTGTAGTTTAAGGAAATTCATTAAAGGGGACTTTAAAGTATTTTACTTTATTCCCAGAGTTGGGGATCCTGTTTATGTGGTCGTTGAAATAATGGCCTAAGACACAGGAAACAAATTTCAAAGGAAAAATAAGTTTAGAAATGGTTGATAGGCTGGGTGGACTGAATAGCCAGGGGATGCCAGTGATCAAGTTCTTTACACATATATTTACTCTTTCATTAGACATTGGAGTGTAGGGTAAACTCTGAGTTCAGGGCCTGTGTGAAATCACTTGGCAATCAGCCTTTTCACACCACTTAATTGCTGTTATAAAACACTACATGGTATCCTAGTAACTAGAAATATTTTCTGATTTTAAAAAGTTTAAATTTTATTTTCTGTTTTGTTCAAAGGGAATATGTAGAATTCAAAATAAATCCTTCTCTAACCCAGAATAATTGTAAAGGGAAATTTTTAATTGACATGACATAGATATAAATTAAACAGGCAGAGAAAATTAGCAAAGTTTCTCTTAGAGAACAAGATGAACAGGGTTTTTTGTGTGCCAGAAACAGGAGGAATTTTACAGTACATCCTCACCAAACCAACACGGTGCCAACAGAAACTGCTAGAGAAACCTAGTAACACATGCGATTTTATTGGCAAAAAACACCTGAGAAGCAGGCACAGCATTGAGGAGTGCGACAGATGAATTTCCTCCAAGGAAGCCACCATTTGTCCTCTGCCTGCCCCATATCACCCCCTAGGGCAGGGAATGAATATAGCAGAGGCATTCACCAGCAGAGGGCCATAAACTCGCAAGCAGTGCTACATCTGCAAGAGAACTGTGACAATGTGACATTGTGGCCAGAATCCTTGAGAAACACGTTGCACAAAAACGTACCCCTTATATCTATCCTCAGGTATTTGCCATGCACACTGTTTTGGAGTCTAGACATTGAATCTGTTCATCAATGTATGATGTTTACTTGCCAGTGCGTGTGTGTGTGCGTATGTGTGTGTGTGCGTGTGCGTGCGTGCGTGTGTGTGTGTGTGTGTGTGTGTGTGTCTGTGTGTGTGTGATGAGAAACTAAATTGTTTTTGTGGCTATAAACAATTCTGGGAATATATCATCTGCCATGGTTTTCACATGGGTTGTAATTGTCTATTTTTTAATTTCACAGTGTGTGGACAATATACGGTGTAACGGTTTAATGACTATAGTGTTTGAAGAGAATTCCAAAGTTACTGTGCCACATATGATTAAGTAAGTGTGATAATCCTTTCTTTTACATTTTACTCAAGATCAAATTGGTAGAGAATGTAAAACCCTGAATAAAATTGCTTCAGTAGCAGTCTGCTTCGTATTGTGAATGTTTCTTGAGAGATAATTCATGATATGCCATTATAAATAAGACTACCAAACTGTTTTTTCAGATTCTTAATTTATTGAGTCATAGCTTAGAATAATTGTTTTCATACTGTCACATATGCCTTCACTAAGGACAAAAAGCCTATCAAGATTTTCAAGTTCAATACAAAAAGTTCTGACAGCCAGAGGTGTCCAAGATCAGAGGGTAGATCAAGGCATGGCAGATTATTTTGGCATCTTCTCAGTGGGTATGAACCTTATTACTCAGATTTGCTGGTGGGGATACATTTAGATTTTGAAGACACTTAATATGAATCATCTGGCTTTTCTATGGAACCATCTACCCACCGTCTATATGTGAATTTGCCTGAGAGGCTATTGCCCAGGGGTGCCATCCTGCTCTCTCTATGTTTAGTTAACAAAGCAAGTCCTATAATTTATAGTGCTCAGTAGGGAAACTATAGTTTAAAATGAGAAGTAATAACCATAACTATCTGCTATAGCTTTCTGTATTAATGCTTTTGTCTCTATATACTTCCCCCACCCCCAAATTCAGAAATTGTTTTGGGAGTATTTTGAAGTTGGCCCCTACTCTCATTTTCATGGTTATTTGCATTCCAAATTCTAAGAATAAAATGTATTTCTAAAAGCAGTTCTGTTATATCTTTCAAAAGAAGATTACATGAAACTAAGGTAATGTTTGCCTTCTATCCCTTTTTATGTGGATTTTTTTAGCTCTGAACTGTTTATGCTACGGCAATATATAACATTAACTTTCCTCTTCTGATAGGTATTAACTATCATCCCAAAGGTACAAATTTTAAAGTATTATTATAGCAGATGAAGGCAGAAGTACATTATACTCATGCCATAATTACTATAGGAAAATTAATTTAATTATAAAAAAAGGATAGTATTTTAAATAACTAGTAAAATTTAAAAATATTTTGGGTAACATTATTTTAAAACTCTAGGGTAAAGATTCTTTTAGCATTCAGTTTTCTAGATTTTTAATTTAGTATGGTTTTATTTAAAGCCTGATTAGTTAAAATGTATGATGCTAAGATTAAAACCAAGTACCAAATAGTAAGTCAAAAGGTCCAAATTATGACTTAATTTTAAAATTCATATCATTTGGTTAGAGTTTTCTTATTAATTTTCTACCATAGGATTCTTATTTTAATATTTCACAAAATAATATATATTATTATTATTATTATTATTAATTAATTAATTTATTTTTTTGTATGTGGGTAGCTCTCTGACTGGGAATCGAACCCAGGCCGCAGCGCTGACAGCGCCAACGCTGAAGCCTTAAGCCACAACACCATCAGGGAACTCCCGATTTTTGTTTATTTTTAAAAGTACTTTCTTGAAGCCATTGAAGTCCAAACTGCTTTAGAATGAGAATTTGTTAGTTGGACATTGCAGCCAAGTAAGTTATAAGTTCTTAAACCCATATACAGTGTTGCTCTGTATCTATGGGTTCTGCATCTATGGCTTCAACCAATCACAAATAAAAAATATTTTTAAAAAGTTACATTATTGCTGATGTGTATTATGTAGTTAGGCCTACGGTGGTTGTGACCGTACTGAATGTGTACAGACTTTTTCTTGTTATTATTCCCTGAACAATATAGTATAACAACTACTTACATAGCATTTATGTTATATTAGGTATTATAAGTAATCTAGAGATGATTTAAAACATACGATGGATGTGCATAGGTTGCCATTTTATAAAAGGGTCTGGAGCAGCCTCAGATTTTGATATCCACAGAGCTCCTGGAACCAATCCCCCAGGAATACCAAAGGATGACTGTATATACATTTTGTTTATTTTAAGAATTAATATGGATAAAAACTTTAATTTTGTGCATGACTAGTTACAGCTAGTGCCTGAATGCATCTTTTGTCCCTTATTATGGCAGTTTGACCAGTGTCTATGTCCAATCTCATTTGTATAACTACCTCCCATATAGACCAAAACTTTCCTGCTTTGGGGTGCACAGATGTGACACCAGAATGAGCAGGAACCATTCTCTTATCAGGACAGAAGTGTCTATCTCAGGCTGTAAGGATTTTCTATTGGAGTCACACATGTTTTAATAGTCATCGATACTATACTAGGTGTATTCTCAAGGAAGTTTCATGTATTTTATATGCTTCTTCCTTATCTTTTTCTCTGCCTCACTGATCCCAATTTTCCATAATCAAAGAAAAATGGATGATTTTTCAATCTCTGTTTTTTTCTGATAGTCTCCTCCATGACTGTATTCTACCCTAAATTCTGTATTCTTGCTTTCTGTGCATCTCCCTGGCTACATATCATGAGGAGAAAAATAGATATTTTGGAAAGTTAAAAGAATTAGTTATCTTGTCTTAATTGTGTTGTATTACTGATGGAGCATCACTTTGCAGGCACTCACTTCCTTTGAAAACTTATTAATATAATAGGTAATATGGGTTTGATGTCTCAAGATTGCTTTTTAAAGTGTTTACCCAAAAGGAATTGTTATCATAAGAGGCCTAAGTAACACATTATATCTTTCTTGAGAGTCCCTTAGGAAATAAAGTAAGATCTTGTTCAGTGTAATAAAAGAATATTAAATAACTTCATAATATTTAATTTCTTTACTTAAAATGAAAATATAATCAGAATTTTGAAGGACAGTGGTGTAATGAGTCAGTTTTATTTTAATTTCATGTTGGCTACAACATATTTTTTCCTCCTAGAGTTTTGATTAAAGTAATTAAAGTCAAAAGATGCAAATCTCAAACTAAGATTAGAATGCAAAATAATAGCATTTATTAGGTGAAAATATCTATTTGAGTGGTGTTTTACATTTATGTATATAGGTTAAGGCTTGATTTCTTTTAATAATAGTTAGAAAATAGATATTTGGGGTGGGAAATGGTAGGAGGAAAAGTGATTACCTTGGTTAGCCATATTCTAGGCAGCTGAGTGATTCATAAAGGTTTCTAAGGTCTTTTTACAAATTGGAAAATTAAGAACCAGAGAAGTTAGGTTGGTTGAGGGTCATATAGTGAGTGGGCAAAAAGGGCCACGTTGTTTTCAAGAATCTCAAAAGATGTGCTTGTGCATTTTCAAGATCAATAATGTGACTTAATTAATAGGCCACCCTTAGTCAATTCCTTGGCAGGGGTTAACAGCTTATTTAAAATGCCCTTTCAAGCCCACAAATGAAATACTTCCACCTTCAGTGAGCATGCTTTGGGGTGGGAAGTTTGCAAGAGTAAGCTAAGAAAGCTATTGATTCCTCTTTATCCAAAAGAAAATAAATATATAATTTAAAGCCCCTCGAAGTGCTGAAAGGGATAATTTAGGGCACTCACATCAAACCAACTGATTCTTTGCAAGTAGTTGCCTCATTGGACATCACTGGCCCAGAAGCATATCCTTTAATCAAGTGCTAAAATCCAGTACTTACTTCATCGATTGCCTTTTCTAAAATGCTACAATGAAGGAGAACAAGGGATCTCAGAAAGAAATGTGAAGGCTCTGGACAGTCTGAAAGGTGTGCATTTCTTTGAGCTCCTTTAAATTCAGCCTCAGCTTCTAAGCTTTTTCTTTTACAAATTGCCTCTCCCCTCACCTCTTTTGCCCTTTTAAGAAATGCTTACTACTGGTTGAGGGCTTTGAACATGGCCAAGGATCTTGAGGGCTGCTATGTGGGTCTTTCTTTTATTTTACTCATCCACCTGGAGAGGCTGCCAAGGTTTCCATTGCATTAGTCAGGTTGAGGAGCAGCCAGATGGAGATGTAGTTTTTCTCATTACAAGATGATAAAAATCAGAGCATTGCAGGAAACAATGGTAGGCACTGCTCACAAGAATCTCCAGAAGGGTTCACGACCTATATTTCACCCATTACTATTTTTTTAATTGAGGTGAAATTAGTATATAAAACTATATTAGTTTCAGGTGTGTGTTACAATTTGATATGCATATACCTGCAAAGTGATCACCACCATAAGTCTAGTTACCATCCATTGCCATGCAATTGACCCCCTTTGCCCATTTTACTTTTTTTAAAAAATGAAGACATTTTTAATACTGCAGAATATTGAAAATATAATGAAAACAAAGCATTTTACATGACTTATGGATTAAACTGTACTCATAAAATGAATAGCCTTAAATTCATTAATTAGCCAGAATGAATGAAATGAATTAAGCATTCAATTCAAGATGTTAGAAAGAGAATAAACTATTGGAAAGTGTAGGAAGGAAATAAGAACAGATATTAATAAATTAAAATATAGAAAAACCATAGAATGGATAAAGAGCCGGTTGTAGAGAAAAATACCTAATAACACAATCGATTCATCAGTTTAGTCAAGGAAAAAGGGGAAAGCACAAATGCACAAAATTAGAAGTGAGGAAATGAAATAACCACAGATATAGCAGCGATGTCTGTTTCTCCCCCTTCCCTCACCCCTCTCCGGGGAGAATATCACCCATTGCTTTTTAAGGGCATTTTTGATATTTTGATTTAAGGACATAAGCAAAGCCCCTCCTAAATAGGGCTGTTGGCTTTATTTTCCTAATAAAACATGATTGCACTAAAGAGAAAAGCAAAGGGTAACAGAATATACTACCCCAAAAATTACTGCTTTGTTATATTGATTATTTTCAGCTGTAAGAACTGGAAAAACAGCAACTTTGGGGAGAGGCTTTCTCTAAACTCCCATTATCTGTCTAGAAACAGACCTTCCAAAAGGAACTCAATCGTCATAAATTCCCTCCCAGGGAGTTTCATCCACCAGGGAGGATTGGCCTTCATCACGGGAGAGGAGAGCACCACACTCAGACAAACTGTCACAAACTACCTATTTTATCTTCCATCTATTCTTCTAAGGACCCATTTATCTTTTCTAAAAATAATTTACTCTCCCCTAAGAGGCCTATATCCCCCTCCCTGCTCCCTGTTAAGATGGTATTTAATCCCTAATTCTAAGCCACTTTGGGGAGTTAACTCATTTCTCCTTGGGTATCTCCCATATACATGACGTATCCACGTTAATACACTTCTGTCTTTTTCTCTTGCTTATCTACCTTTTATTACAGAGATCTCAGCCAAGAACTCAGAAAGGTAGAGGGAAAATTGTTTTTCTTCCCCTACAGAAGGAATCCACGGAGTGAAATGAATTATTATTACTTTCTCCACAATTAACAGTGTATTTGATGTTTCTATAACCCTCCTTGTTGTATATAATATGTCATATCAATATCTTTTATCAAATGCAGTGAGAGGCCTGCATAGGAGTGTATGTGTGCCAGTACTGAAATATTCAGTGGCCCAGAGGAAGCCGCATCCTGGTTTTGTTCTCATGTTCCTGCTTTATGCATAGGTCTGATGCCCGTCTTCATAAAGACGACACTGACATTTGCTTCAGTAAAACACTCAACTCCTGCAAAGTTCCCCAGATCCGTTATGCCAGCGTGGAGCGTCTCCTAGAGCGGCTGACAGACTTGAGGTTTCTTAGTATCGATTTCCTCAACACATTTCTGCATACCTATCGAATTTTCACCACGGCAGCTGTGGTGCTGGCAAAGCTTTCCGACATATACAAGAGGCCTTTTACCTCCATCCCTGTCAGGTAGGACTGGGATCTATGCCTGTCATGAAAGTGTGGCCCTTTTGGTCCCTGAGGTTCCCCTCAGATGAGCAGCTCTGAGGGTATTACCTTGCCTTTGAACTTATCATGCTCTACCAGTAGAAGTGGGTGAGTACAGGTCACAGATAGTTCCTGGGAGAGGAAATTGAGAATCCTAAAGTCCCCCCAAGTGACCTTTTCTTGCTTTGTGATTATTTGGATGCTAACTCTATTGTTTTAGGCTTTCCTATTTTATTTTGTTTTACAGTTGTGCTTTTCAAACTTTAATATGCATAAGAATCACCTGGAGATCTTGTTAAAATAGTAGGTCTAGAGTGGAGCCTGAGTTCTGCATTTCTGAAAAGCTTCCCAGAGATACCGATGCTACTGGTCTTTGGACCAGAGTTTAGTAGCAAGGAATTTGACTTGGCCCCAAAAGTGCCTGTGTTCCTTTGGCCAAGTGTGTGGAATACAGGAAGCACTGAATTGAAGAATATCCAGCAACAGAAGTGCAATGATATTGTGGCCTTTAATGTAGGGAGCATGTTCTTGAATGGCATCAGGGGGATAATTTTCACTTGTCTGCAATCTGTTCATAGCTTTTGCTCTTATTTTTAGGTCATTGGAATTGTTTTTTGCCACAAGCCAGAACAACAGAGGTGAACATTTGGTAGATAGCAAGACCCCACGCCTGTGTCGCAAATTCTCCTCCCCACCACCACTTGCTGTATCCAGAACGTCGTCCCCGGTGAGGGCCAGAAAGCTGTCCTTAACTTCTCCCTTGAACTCAAGGATAGGAGCGTTGGACCTGACCACCTCCCCGGCATCCAGCAGTCCTACCACAACCCATAGCCCTGCTGCGTCCCCACCGCCACACACTGGTAAAGTACCGTTGGATCTTAGCAGAAGCCCTTCTTCTCTAGAACAGCCTGGGATTTGTAGAAGAGCATGTAGATGACCCCCGGGTGGATCTGTGTATCCAGCTGCCACACCCTGTGTTTGCTGGCCATCTGCTTCCCTACCCTTTCTTCTGGAACCCTAGTTCCCTTTTTTCACAATTTCCCTACTTAGCAAGCAGAATGAAAACACAGGTTAGTTAGAAGAAAAATGATGCTATAGTTCTCTCTAGGCTTTGTGGAAAGGAGAGCAAGGTTAGCTGTCCTAATGTCTTCATGGTAAAGGCTAATTGCAGTCAGTTGTCTTTGGGAGAAAAGCATGATCTGAATGGTATTACTGGAAGGTTCTCATGGAATGTGATTAAGGCTGGTTGGGTAAGAGCCTCGCATGATACTCTGCATAGAGGTGGGTTGTGGGCATCCTCATCTCTGAGTTTGGGCCTTAAAGCTGCCGCCTCCTCCCTCTCCAGTGTCTGCCTTAAGCACCTGTACTGCTTCAGCCTCTCCTGCTAAGGATGTCCTAGCATGTAGGCATTAACATGGCTTCTTCAGTTTAGTTACCAAGGCAACACTCTACATTATAGCAGAGATAATAGGGAGAAAAATAAAATCTGAGACAGTATTTATTGTCATCACAGCCAAAGTGATTTTCTTAAAAAGGTAGATGAGATGATGTCGTGTCCTGCTTAAATTCTTTAATGACTTCCCATCACACTTAAAGTAAGTTCTCACTGCCAAGGCTTTCATATCTGAGACTTTGATGCTGTCTCCCTCTCCAACCCCTGCTCCTCCCGTGCTCTCTCATCTACTAGGCTATAGTCACATTGCTTTCCTTTTTGTGTCTCAGAGACCCTTCAGTCGTTTCTGTCTCAGGGCCTTTGCACTTGTCCTTCCCTCTCCCTGATCAGTCTTTCCCCCATATAAGCTCCCTGAGATCAGCAACCTTATCTGTTAATATCTCGTTCACCTCTGTACCCTCAGTACTTTGGCCAGTGCCTTGCAGGTAGTAAATTTTTGTTAAATGAATGAATCAAGCAGAACACTCAATGAACAAATCATCTTACCTTCCTCAGCTTGGTTCAATGTAGGGGTTGGAGGAGGTGATCCTTGTTGCTTTTAGAATCCATTGTTTCTATGATGAATACAAAAAAAAGACTTTACAAGAAAATTAGCAAACAGCTCATTTTTCTTCTGTATTATAATTGACTTTCTGATAACAAATATTGGGCAATTAATCAGACAAAGTGTCCATATTTCAAGGATCACCCCAATGAAAGCATAGAGCCCTGTTTTTCTTCCTGCTTGAAGCTCCTGTGTACTTTCTAGCTAATACTGTTTAAATAAGCTTCCTGAGTGAAATACTTAATGGAATTTTAACTGGAGTGGTTGTCATCATCAAAAAGAGCACCCTTTTAAACAAGAAATTCTGTAAATTGACAAGTTAACAACTAAGGAAGAAGAAAGGAGGAAGATAATTAAATAGTTATTAGAGAAACAAGCTTCAGCAGGATCATGATGGATCCTTCTTGGGAATAATGAGGCTGTGTAGACACTGACTGGTGAATCTAGGGTTTGATCCAGTGCCAGTGCTTGGGCACCTCCATAGACAGAATGACTTAGGGGGGCTTATTTCAGACCTCCCCTCCAGGGAAGGGTGCCCCGGGAAGTATAGGAGTTCCACAGAATGTGGGGAGTTCTTTCCTCTCCTTTATTGGAGTGCAAATTTGGGGATGTCTGTGTTATTTTGGATTAGGCAGCCTTTAGGAATAAAAAAGTTTGTGTCAGACATTCGTGGCTGAGGCTTTGGTTTGATTGCCTATGTGGCTGGAATGACAATCCAGTAAGGTCTGTTCAAGAGTCATTGTGTGGCCTTTTTCTCTATGAGAGTTGCTGTGCTGTGGGGTCTACAATGGTACATAAGATGGTACCCTGACCCCTTGTACTCTAGTTATGTGGAGAAGATAGACATCACATAACTGTAAGGGCATGCAGTCTAAGAGGCATAGCCAGAGTGTTCTGAGGGGTGAAAAGCACGGCAGGAGATCATGTCTGGTTGTGCAAAATCAGGACATGTCATTGACACGAGCAACGAAGAATGGATAAATGGGTTGGAGATGAGTGAACATGTGAGCATAAGGCTAGTGTTAACCCCCAGTAGTAAAAGCCGTTTCTGAGTGCAGGAGACACCATTGTTTCTGAAGGAACAGCTTTTGCCCCGTTCTGATGCCATGTGCAGCCCTGCAGAGCAGAACCTGTCCCCTGTCTTCCTAGGACTTGTTAGCATTGAGGAATCTTTTTAAAAACTCTTCTAAAGAATCCTTTTTTCCATCCTCCTCTTTCTTCTTCTTTACTATCTTAACCATTTTCAGTGTACAGTTCAGTAGTGTGAAGTATATTTACATTGTTGTGCTCCTAAACTCCAAAACTTTTTCATCTTGCAAAATTGAAACTCTGTGCCCCAGGTCTCTCTCCCCACAGGCCCCTGGCATCCACTATCTGCCTTCTGCTTCTAGAGTTTCTCTATGTTAGATACCTCATATAAATGAAGTCATAGAGTACGTGTCTTTTTGTGGTCAGCTTGTTTCACTTAGCACAATGTCTCAAGGTTCATCCATGCTGTAGCATGTGCCAGGATTTCCCTCTGTTTTAAGGCTGAAATATACAATATTCCATCATACATGTACATTCCACATTTTCTTTACCCCTTCATCTTCTGACAAACATTGGGTGACTTCCATCACTTGGCTATTGGAAGTAATGCTGCAGTGAACAGGGAAGTGCAAATATCTATTTGAGATCCTGCTTTCAGTTCTTTGAGATGGATAACCAAAAGTGAGATTGCTGGGTCATACAATAATTCAATTTTGAATTTTTTGAGAAACCTTCATACTGTTTTCCATTGTGGCTACACCATTTTACATTCCCACCAACACTGCACAGGGTTCCAATTTCTCTGCATCCTTGTCAACACTTACATTTTCTGTTTCTTTGGTAGTACTCATTCTAATGGGTATGCGGTGAGAATCTTTCTTCCTTTTTCTGATTTCTCAGAGATTTCACTTCAATTTGACTAAGTCCTAGTAGCGTGGATATTATTATTTTCTTCAACAGAGAAGCAAAAGAAAAATCTATTTCTTTTGGCATCGTAGTCTAAATACATGTCTTAATTCTAGAGGCCCTCTACGAAGCTGCCCATTGGCCATTGTAACTAATTTTTCCATTTTAATTTGTTACACAGATTGTTTCATGTGGATCGCCAGGTTCCCTAGTTCTAATCTTCAGAGCCCAAGCCCAGAGTGTATGTATAGTAATGGTCCAGTGCCATCTCATAAAGCCTATTTGGTGTGCTAAGATGGAGGTGTGGTCACTAGGGGGACTTTTTCGCTGGGGCAAATTAGATTCAGGGAGATCAAGATAAATGAGGAAGAACTGGATCAAGCTCCTAAAGAAGGTCACTGACAAAGGCCACAAAGACTTGTCAGTGCAGATGTCGGACAAAGGTAAGATCATTGAGGACACAACTAGTGGTGACTGGAGAGCTTGTCGTATGGCAGCACCAATTATTCATGACCAGAGGCCTCATAGGGAGAAAGTCCATGAATAACAGTGCAGCAAAAACACTAGGTTCTCTCTCATGTTAGAGCAATAGCTGAAGTTCAGGGTTTAATGTCTCTGTTTTTCACTGGACTTCTTCCAAACAAATGATTTGTGATTAGATTTTGAGTGTTAGTTTATCCACCTGTTCATAGGTTAGAAAAGTCATTTTGCTGTTCCAGGTCATGGCTAAACGCAGAGCTCCTCTTATTTTGGGTGATGGGCAAGTTCCAAGCTTGTGTCCAGGCAGGGCCCCAGGCTCTTGATGACACGCATTAGAGCCAGCCTCCATTCCGGAGATGTCAGTGTTTCTTAGTCACATCAACCCACTAACATGCCCCACCCAGTATTCCTCATTTTTACTATGACTGTCCCATTAGTCCATCCATTAAGCACTTTGTAGTTTATTTCTTTTTTTAAAAATTTTGTACCAGTGTTCAATTTATTGTGACTTATGTATACTGTGTATATCTAGAAGAATATCTTTTCTAATCACATGGAAACTGTAGTATTTATAGGTAAAGAACTTTGACATATGTAACCTACCCTTGAATATTTGGAAAAAAGCCTTTTTATCCATGTTTCTGGATAGAGAAAGAAAAAGTAAGTTTTAATGAGCGAAGGAGTCCAAGGGACAGATGATGAAAAGAGGGCAAATCTGGGTCATGGGTATACATTCATGCAACTTTTCTTTAGATTTTATATCATTCCAAAATTACAAGTAAAACCAATTGACTCTGTCTCTCACTCACCTTTTAATTGTTTTAATTTTTTATTTTGAAAAATTTCAAACATGCACATCAGAGGAAGTATGTAATGAATTCTTTTTTTTCATTTCTTAAATTTTATTTTATTTTTTAAATTTATTGGGGTGACATTGATTAGTAAAAATTATATAGGTCCCAGGTATACAATTCTACATTATATCTTCAATGTCTTGTATTATGTATTCATCACCCAGAGTCAATTCTCTTTCTATAACCATATATTTGTGTCCCTTTTCCTGCTTCTCCACCCACCTCCTCTTTACCCTCAGGTAACTATTAAATTATTGACTGTGTCCATAAGTTTTGTTTCTTTGTTGCTTTCAATTTTATGTTAACAATCAAACTAAATTTCTCCATCCCCCTTCCCTTATTTTTACCCACTCTCCCATCTTAAAGAAGTCCCTCTGACATTTATAGTACTGATTTGGTGGTGATGAATTTCTTTAGCTTTTTCTTATCTGAGAAGCAATTTATCTGTCCTTCAATTTTGAATGCTAGCCTTGCTGGATACATTATTCTCAGTTGTTGATCCTTGGTTTTCATCATGTTGAATATTTTCTGCCAATCCCTTCTGGCCTGTAAAATTTCTGGTAAGAAATCAGCTGAGAGTCAAATGGGTGTCCCTTTATAAGTTACTACTTGCATTTCTCTTGTTGTTTTTAGAATTTTCTCTTTCACCATTTTAATTATGATGTGTCTCAGTGTGTTCTTGTTTGGGATCATCTTATTTGAAATTCTCTGTGCATCCTGGACTTGTATGTCTAGGAAACTTATATGAAGGAAACTTCACCAGGTTACGAAAATTTTCAGTCATTATTTCTTCAAATAATTTCTTGATCCCATGCTTTTTCTCTGTCCCTTCTGCCACACCTATTCTGATATTTTTACGTTTGATAAAGTCCCGAGGAATCTCAATCCATCTTCATTTTTTTGGATATTATTTTCTATTTGTTCTGGCTGGGTGTTTACTGCTGGCTTTTCTTGCAAATTACTGCTTTGTGCTCCTATTTTATCTAGTTTAGTGACTTTTATTCTGTTCTTCATTTCAGTTAATGTAGTCATTATCTCTCTCTGGTCCTTTATAATGGTTTGTAAATCTTCTTTAATGCTTGCTATCTCTCTATTGAAATTATCATTCAGTTCCTTAAGCATTTTTATAATCATTGCTTTGAGCTGTTTCTGATGGATAATTTGTCCCCATCTCTTTGATTTCAGCTCCTTTACTCTGGTTTCTCATCTTTGCATCCTCTCTGGAGACTTGCTGCTGCAGTTTCTTTAATGTTCACTGCTGATACTGGGTGGGCAAAGGTCTATTGGGGAGGAGTGTTTGTGGCTTTGTTTTCACCCTGTGGCTCATGTGGTCATGCAGGGAGTTTGGGTGTAATTGCACCTTTCTGTTCTCAGTTTGCCACATGCTCAGATTCTACCCTGAGCCTTGGGGTCACTCCTGTTTGCTGGTCTTTCAGACCATGCTGGTTGTGGACCAAGAAATGCACATGAAGCCCCTTCTCGCCTTCTCCTTCCTGGCCGGAGTGTTCAAGATGCAGATCCTTACTGCCCAGTCGCTCCTCTCTTCTGGGAATTGGAGTGAATTCCAGGCACTGTGTTTTGCAGATCAGTCTGCATTCTCCTGGGGCCAAAGTAAGGTGGTTGCAGTATCTCATGCCCCTGCCTCTAGGCCCCATTTCCTCTGTCCTGTGGACCAAGTGAGGTCAAGTGCTCTCCTGCCTCCTTCTTCCTATTCCCTCCCCTAACAGTAGAGTTCCAAGTGGGGACTGCACTGGCTACGTCCTCACTCTTCTCTTTATTTCTCCTTTGTTTAGCCCTCTGCCTCCCTGCAGGTACCTTAATGCAATGAGTGGGTTTCTTAGCTGTGATTGTGCATTGTGTGGAGGGTCCTTGGTTGAGGTATAGGTGTTTTATTAGTTGTAATCTCCAGAGGAGTTTTTTGGAGGTCCCTCTCATGCCACCATTTTGTTGCTGGGTCCCTATACTTTATTACTTTTCTCTTTCTGTAGCTGTCTTCTGACTACTTTTATTTTATTTAATTATTTTCCCCCAATTACATTTGACATACAATATTGTATTGGTTTCAGGTGTACAGCATACTGATCAGGCATTTCTATAACTTACAAAATCCTCATTCAGCTATATCTGGTTCCCATCTGACATCATTCATAGTTACTACAATGTTATTGATTATGTGTCCTATGCTTTACATCCCTGTGACTATTAAGTGACTATGAATTTGTACTTCTTGATTGCTTCTCCTTTTTTCATCCTCTTCTCCAGTTCTCCTTCCATCACCTCCACAAATCCAGTGCCCATCTAACCCCACACACAGTCATTGCAACATTATTGACCATACTCCCATGCTATATTCTACATCCCCATAACTATTACTTTGTAACCAACAAACTGAACTTCACAATCCCCTCCCTTTATTTTACCCACCCCCCCACCCCTCCTCCCACTTGGCAACAAACTGAATGTTCTCTGTAGCTATGAACCTGTTCCACGTTTTTTATTTTCACCTATAATTGAAATGAATTTGCATCTGTCTTCCTCTGTTTGTCCCTCCACTCAGTGCAATACCCTTCATGATTTTTTAAAATTTAAACTGTTAATCCATATAACTTGAAAGCAACTGTTGATAAACATGTAGCCATTGTCATTCCATCATTTATAATTTTCACTTTTTCTTATCTTAAAGAAGCCCCTCTGACATTCTTTCTAGTATTGGTTTGGTGGTGATGAAAACTCTTCCAGTGTTTCTTGCCTGAGAAGCTCTTTATCTGTTTTTCAATTTTGAATGATAGCCTTGCTGGATACATTAATCTTGGTTGTAGATCATTGGTCTTCATCACATTGAATATTTTCTGCCAGTCCCTTCTGGCCTGCAAAGTTTCTGATGAGAAATCAACTAAGAGTCAAATGGGTGTCCCCTTTTAAGTTAACTTTTTGCATTTCTGTTGCTGCTTTTAAAATGTTCTTTTTTTCTATAACTTTTGCCATTTTAATTATGATGTGTCTTAGGGTGGTCCTGTTTGGGTTCATCTTGTTTGGGAATCTGTGTTTTCTGGGTTTGTAAGTCTATTTCCTTCTCCAGGTTAGGAAAATTTCAGTCATTATGTCTTCAAATAAGTTCTCTATCCCTTGCTGTCATTCTGCTCCTTCTGGTACCCTATGATATGAATGTTATTATGCTTGATGTTGTCCTAGAGGAGCCTTAGCTTATCTTCATTTTTTTTTTTGAGTGGGGGGGGGGGATTCTTTTTCTTGTTGTTCTGATTGGTTATTTTCTGTTACCTTTATCTTCCAAATCACTGATTTGAGCCTCTGCTTCATTTGGTCTGGAGATCCCTTCTATTCCATTCTTCGTTTCCTTTATTGTAATGTTCACCTCTGTCTGGTCCTTTTTTATTATCTCTATGTCCTTTTTTATGCTTGCCATCTCTTTGTTAAAATACATCAAGTTGACAATGCACTGTAGAATTATATGCCTGAAACCTATGTAATCCTTGCTAACAGATGTCACCCCAATAAGTCTAACAATAAAAATGAATTAAAAAAAAAATAAAAAAAAAATAAAAAAAAATAAAAAATTTTCATTAAGTTGCTTAAGCATCATTATAATCATTGTATTGAGCTCTGTTTCTGATAGGTTGTTTGGCTCCAACTTGTCTTCTGGGGTTTTCTGTTGTTCTTTCTTTTCAGATGTATTTCTTTGTTTCGTCATTGTGGCAGCCTCTCTGTTTATAGATATTCTACTCCTTAACCTAACACTGACTGCTATAGTTTCTTCTGAAGCTCACTGCTGATGGCATAAGGAGGTGAAAGTGGGGACAGAGGTCTAGCAGGGTGGTGAGGGAGGGCGACTAGTGTCTTTGTTTCCTGCCTGACACTGGGAGTGTCTCCCAGGCAGTACCATTTTTGCTTTTCTGTATTCGGTTTGCCCCAAGGTCTCTGCCTTGCATTTTGGGATCAGCTCTCTTGAATGCTAGTCCCACAGTCAAGGCTGGTTCTGGGTAGAGAAGCATGCTCACTACCCTCTCTCTCCTTCTTCTTCTCCTGGCTGGAACAAGGTCAGGCCTCAGCTCCTCACTGCCCCCCATTGCTCCCCCTCCTCTCAGAACTGGAGTTATGTCAGGCCGCCGAGTCTGGTGTACTCAGTCTGCACCTCCTGGGGGCCAAAGTGAGGTCTGGTTGCAGTGTTTCATGGCCTCTGCCTCTGGGCTTCCTTTTCTCTGTCCTTCAGACTGAGTGAGGTCAGGAATGCTCACCCATTGCCTTCTTCTTTCTCCCTTCCCCAGCACGAATCCCAGCAGGGACCTGCACATGGCCCATGTCTCTGCACTACCCTCCCCTTTATTCCCCTCTGTTTGTCCCTCTTTGCCCACTTGCAGGTACTTTGATGTGATAAGCAGGTCTCTTAGCTCTGTCTGTGTGTTGCATAGGGAATCCTTAGTTGAGTTATAGATGTTTTATTGTTGTGATCTCCAGGAGAATTTTTCTGGAGTCCCTCTCATGCCACCATTTTGTTGTCTCCTCCTCTTCTGACTGTGTTTAGTGTATTTACTGCCCAGGTTGTTCTTAAAAATATTTAAGGTGGTTTAAATAGGCACATGGTACCACTAGATTAAAAATAAAATAGATAAGGAAATCAAGCAATGAAAAATAAATTGTGAGAGGGGAAGGGTGTGGGGTTAGTGACCAAATGAATACTGTGTGGCTCTCTGCCATCCCCAGAGGCACCCTGATTTGGGTTTTGAATGTTATCAATTACATGATTCATATAAAAACCTGAGGTAGATTAGTGTGCCGGCACATCTTCACTTGCTACTGAGACTTGAGAATAATTTTATCCGTGGATCCCTGTCAAGGAAACACTGTGAATAGAAAGCTTAGAATTAATACTGGAGACAAGGGAGCTCTTTGGCATTTTTTCTGAGTAGCTGAAACAAAGGAATCATAGATTTAATTTTTTTCTTTCATTTTGCATTGGGATACAGGCAATTTTGGTCATAAATAGTCTTAGGAAAGGCAGGGATGGAACACTTTAGCATCAGTCTGACAAGGTCAGAGTGTGTCTGTGTGTGTGTGTGTGTGTGTGTGTGTGTGTGCACGCGCGCGCGCACATGTGCATATGTGCAATATATGTAGGAGCCAGGAGTGCTGCTGTGTTAACTCTGCTCTCTGGTTTTGCAAATTCCAGTTGGCAACGAAAAGGGAAATGCTGATCTGTCTTTAATTTGAAAGATGTTTGCGTGTGCTTTGCATAATGTTAACACTTAAAACAGTTGGTAAACTTGATTAAGAATCCTGTGCCAACAGTTTGTACATTTTCTGCTTTTTACTTCAGAATACATCACACAATCTCATTGCACAATGTCTGCTTTGCCCGTTAGGTCCATACTGAGGTCAGGGGTCTTTCTCACTGTTGCTCAGCTACACAGTTTCAGGGTACATTCTTTGAAAAACGTTAGTAACAGTTGTTCAATTTTATTGTCATCGTAGTTGTAATGCCAGCCTTGCAATATTTCCTAGCAAGAGAATTTCCAATAACATGCAGGGAAAGAAAAGAAATAGGAAATAACCCTCAAAAGTGAACAAGACTATAAACTTACAAGGGAAAAAATAATGCAATTCATTTTCCCCCCAGCCCAGTCCCTAGATGTATTCCAGGCTTACGCAACATTTATTAGTGCCCTGTTCCTTGCTATCAGGCAGTCCCACCTTCTTATACCCAGCATTCTTCTAAAAAGCACAAATATCAGCCCAATTCATATCCAGATTCCACCCAATGGTGGATTCTCAATCAAGATCAAATCAATGGTGGGCAAGAAAGAAGAGCCCCAGGGTGGGTAACTCACTGTATTTGGGCCCCTTACCCAGTCACTGTTCACTTGGGCCTTAGCTGGGCAACCTACCCCAAGCATTGTTCCACATCACTAGTGTCTGTTTCTGTGTTCTTGGTTTGAAAATTGCCTGCCTGTGGGCTGAAAGTGCTCCCAATTTTAACATTTGTTTTGATCCCACATCTGCCCACTCATCTTGCAGGCAAAGCTGTTTGCATGGAACTTGATTAAAAGTGAACAAGCCAGAAGGAAATGCTTTTTCCCCCGGACCATGCTGGCATGGTCTCTTCTCTTTCTAGATGCTTATTTGCTGACAGTGTTATTCTTAGCTTTCATGTTCTTTCAGTGGACATTCAGGGCCTGTCCAGCTCTCTCACTGGGAAGTTTTTTGGGTTCAATGTAATTGCTGACTATATGATTTTCTCATTTGCCTTAGAGGACTGAATGGTTGGATCAGAACAAGGACATGTATTTGATATTCTGCTTGCTCTTGCAGAGCAGATGCCTTCCATTACTGAATTTTAAGGGAGTTATTTAGAAAATAATAAAACTAACAGCTAAGCACTGATTTTTCTGTCTGCATTCTACATCATTGCCAGCTTTACTATAATTATGTCATTCAAGAAAAGATTCTAACCATTTCCCTTCCCTGGTATTTTTGTGTTTCAAAAAGGCAAAATTGTGGCTCTATTTCTAAGGGAATAAATCACATGCAATGGTGAAGATGGCTTTATATAATGCCCTTAGGGACTTTGTAAAATTTATGGAGTAAAATCTTAAATGTAATGGCAAAGGGAGTTGAGTTGAGAGTAGTTCTGCTGACAGGAGTAATGTAAAATTAGTGGAGGTGACACAGATTTTATTAGTTAATGAAAAGCCCAAGGAAAAAGAAATGGAAGAATTGTTGGACAATTATGAAATTTTTGTAGTGTTTTTCCTTGAAAGAGCATACACAAAGTTGTAGTTTTGCCCAGTTAATAAACCAATGTGAACGGTATGGAAATGTCAATAATAGCCTAAGTGTGATCCTAGAATGATGTGTCTTTTATCCTTGGGATGTTAGCTGCAGTGAAGAGGCTCAAACTGTCTTAAAACCTGCCAACTATTCATTGTTAACATTTCCTCTTGCCTCCTGCTGATCTGCAGCTCTAGGTCAGGGTTATCCAACAGAATTTTCTGGGAGGGTGGGAATGTTCTATATCTGTGTTGTCTAGTAGTATAGCCCCAGCCACATATGGCTACTGAGACTTGAAATGTGGCTAGTGCAAGTGAGGACCTGAAGTATTAATTTAACTTTAGTTACTTTTAATTTAACATAACCATAATTGGCTAGTGCTACCATTTTGGACAGTGCAGCTCCAGATCCTTAGGAGTCCCCCAAGAGCTTCTTTGGGTTGAGGGGAGGGTTGGATGGGTGCATTGGTAGAGATTCAAACTTTAGGGAGCTACCTAAGCAAAGAAATGGGGAAGTCCCAAATTTGATCCCAGTTTGATTTACACTCTGGAAAAGTCCCTCGGTCCCCACTCTGAGAAGGCAGAAATGTTCTGGAGGCCGGGAGACCAGCTCCATATCTCCCATTGTTTTTAGCATCTGTGCTGTTCTGTTGGACAGGTGGGGCTGCATAGAGTCAGCCACGGTCATCAGGGTCAACAAGACAGGTGTAGTGTCATTAGCATTCTGTCAGGAGGAATGACTTGATTTCATATGAAACTCCCTAAATATGTAGACTAATGTGAAGTGCTTTTATCCCTAATGAACTTTTGTGTTTCCATGAAGGATACTGACAAACAGGTCTAGAATTCATGGCCTGGTTGTTAAAATTCACTGTCTTTTAAAGCAGCAATCTTAGAGTCTGCACCAGTGGACCGGGCAGGCGTGGAAAGCTCCCCTGCAGTGGACACCACAGAACTTTCACCTTGCAGGTCACCCTCAACTCCTCGGCACCTCCGCTATCGCCAGCCTGGAGGTGAGAGCTTGGAAAGGGACTCAGAAATATAAAATAAAAGATGATTTCTAGCTTCAGAATCTTTTGTTTACCATACTGTTTCACCTGTAAAAATATTTTTTATCTCAGTTATGAAAATGAGTTTGAAGCAAATAATGTTACTATAGGACCAAGAAGTGCAAAATAAATGATTAAAGAATATGCCATTAGTCTGACCAATATTGATTTGACCCCACTATTATACTGTACTTTGTGTGGAGTGATGTGAATTAAGAGGCCTATATTAGTTGGTTGCTATTTGAAGAATCTCAGTGCTTGTTTTACCAAAATGTTCCCAGACTCTGATACCTTACCATAAATCCCAGTTCAGTGTGTATTAAATAGGCTCCTCTGGGACACACAATTTTGGGGTAACCTTATAAAGAACACTGTTTCATCTCAAATACTGTCCAGTTGCATGAGACCTCAATCTTTATTATTGCTAGTAGCAAAAACTGGTGTCTTTTCTGTAGTTATGAAGATTGAAGTATTACCCCATAATTTGTTTTAGACATACCAAGTATCCTCTAATTGGAGGGAAAGCCATCAGACTAAAAGATAGAAATCTTTTATCTCCCTATTTTTCCCATTGCTCAAATAAATATATCCAAATGACAGTTGTTTTGAAAATGTTTTTCTTTTTCTCCTAAAGCCAATTATTTCAACTTGGAAGGGAAAACTATACAATTATGAAACCAGATTCACCCCAAGTAACTGAAGTAAAATGTTAAGACATTTTTTTGGATTCACTACTTGTGCTTCAAGTGGTGCAGTTTAACAAAAGATAGCTTGGCTCCATATATTCATTTTATTTGTAGCCTTAGCCACATGGTAGAAGCTGTTGTCATTACCATCAGCTCTAAGAGCAGCTAGCCAGGTCAGGCTGTTGTCAGATTTACCCTGATGGATGTTAGCCCTTGGGGAATGGGCTGATTTTAGGCTCCTAATCTATTATAGGTCACCCTGACATCGGGTGGTTCTGATAAATAAAGGTGGCAAACTAGACTTTCCTGGCTTGTCTTCAGACTACTGTGGAATTCGCCAAGTATCTTTATTATTCTTAGAACCTTGGTGAATCCAGACTTTGGTCACTTCCCTGACCATTACCCATGGGACAGACCCCCTTGAATTCTTTGTAACTTGGAAGAGTTTGGGGCCAAAGCCCATGAAAGCAAAACTCTACCAAGGCAAGAGTTAAATGCTGTCTGCTTGGTTACTATTATTAGGGCTCTGGTTTATAGTCTTTTTTCATATATTTATATTCTTATATAAAATTTCTAATTTATATAACCTTTTTTTTGGAAATTCTCATCCTGTATATAGATGTACTATGTCTTTCGTTTCTTCCCTGATATGACTAAATCATAGAGACATAGGAACCCAGCAAGGAAGCTGAAATCTATAATAATATGGAAGATCCAAATGGGGACTGTAGCACACATTTTCTCACTGTGTAGCTGAAATTTTGTGTGTTCGTCTATCTACATGCTCCTTTGTTCAACAGATTTTGAAGGCTATTGCTGAGGAGAGGGTAGAGCTATTCTGTGCACATTAACCAGCTCTTGGGTTCCCCTCTTATTTATTTTAAGTATGACCATAGAGCTTAGGGGCAAACTGATAAAAACCCTCCAGGTCACAATCACAGTGAACTATTTTCACTAAAAGCCTGAGTGAGGCAAAGCAGTGAAATTGGCATCATTGTTATCAAATGCTGTGTATAAAATATCTGAGGAGTGAGAGGGACTGCCAAAAGGTGCTGAGCACTTTTTTTTTATTTTAGAATGCATTCCTACTTTTAAAGCTTATTTTGAGAAGAAACCCCTTTCATATTGAGATATAGTTCATGTAACATCAAGTTCACACTTTTAAAGTATACGTGGTTTTTAACATTTTACAAAGTTCAACAGCTGTAACGACTATCTTGTTTCAGAACATTTTCATGCGTCCCTCCAAAAATCCTGTACCCATTAGTCCACTCCCTATTTTTATTTTTCCCCAGCCCCTTGTAACCACTAATCTATTTTCTGTCTCTGTGGATTTGCCCATTTTGCACATTTAATACAAATGGAATCATACAATATGTGGCTTTTTGTGACATTCACCTAGCGTGTGTTTTCAAGGTTCACTCATGTTGTATAATAGTATGTATCTACTTCATTGCTTTTTGTGGCTAAATAATATTCCCTGCATGGATATGCCTCATTTGGTTTACTCATTCATCAGTTAATGAACATTTGGTTGTTTCTACTTTTTGCAATTATGAATAATGCTGCTGTGGACAGTCATGTATAAGTTTTTGTGTGGTTATATGTTTTTATCTTGGGTATATATTTGGAGTGGACTTGCTGATGTAGAATCTTGTGATTTGCCTATTAGCAAGAAAAGTACAGAGCATTTGGCCCAACCCTTCATCCAGTGCAGGAATGAAAATGAGAATTTTTATTATACAGTATTAGCCATCTGCCTCACTGTGCCATTTCCATTCTTTTTAAATCACCAGGACAGACGGGTGACAGCTCCCACTGCTCTGTTTCACCTGCTTCTGCTTTTGCAATTGCCACAGCTGCAGCAGGACACGGGAGTCCACCGGGTAAGTAGGCCCCAACAGCTAAATACAGACACCTGGCAACTCACATTAAACCAGTGGTCCTCGCGGCCAGTAATGTGATATACACTGGGCAGCTCATTAAGAATGCAGATTCCCTTATATGTATGGTGTCAGATGGTTACTAGACTTATCGGGGTGATCACTTCATAAAGTATATACATGTCTAATCACTATGCTGTAACCTGAAACTAATATAATACTTTGTCTACTTAATTAAAAAACTAAACTTAAAAAAAGAGTGCAGATTCTCAGCTTTCATGGTAAGTCAGTGTGTTTGGGGTTAGACTGTGATTTAAATAAACCACCTTAAGGTGAATCTCACACAGGTGGTCTGTGGGTGAACTTTTGAGAACTTCAATATTGGAGAAGGATGTGTTGTTTCTCCCATGGTGTTTTATGGAGTTCTACGACCTTTTTTGCTCTGTTACTGACAACACGCATTTCCCTTTTAATTGAGTACAATGCTAAAAGCATATGCAAAGTGGGAGGGAAGGCTTGTTGAAGGGCCTGGGAGGAGGGACTATTGCTTTAGCTGACTCATAATTTGTTTCCAGTAACTCCACTCATAATATACGAGGTTGGACATTTAATTTCACAAACTCATCCTAGAAAAAGTGCTACATACCTCATTGCTGAATATCACCACTGTCACCTTCGACCTTTGAAGTACTCCCCTTGGGAAGCTATGAACCGGTGCCAGTGCCTAGTCCACCCTTCAAAGCAATTTTGGAACTCTTTTTCTGGAATGCCCATCAGAGCTGTCATTGTACCCCAAATCTGACAAGTTCGTGAACTTGCCACCATGCACTTACATTGGCAGCTGTACAAACAACTTGGTAAAGTGTCATAACCTTTGTGAACTTAGTTGTCAGATTTTGGGATGACAACAGCTCTGACGGGGCCTTGTGAGCCACCACACTGATTGCAATGTATTTTCAAGCATCTGCTCAAACTTAGGAGCTCTGCACTGAAGTGGATATTAAAATGTGTGTATTTTAGATGGCTGCTGAAACAGGAAATCTGCAGGTGCAGTTTGGATATAGTTATGATATGAATAGACATGCAAATCCAGTGAATACACACATCAGGACACATTCTGGCTTTTACTATACACCTGAAGCTCTAGGATTAATTACAGAGTTTATGAAATGATCTAAAATGAAATATGAAAGTGTGAGGTGGGTTATTTTTATGAGAATAGGAATAATAGCAGTGGAGGTATGACAAGTAACTCTTTGATTATCTGTGAGCAGATTATATGTTTCACCATTCTGTGAAAGGCAAAGTAAATTAACAAAATAGAGGAATGGTTGAATGCACTTATAGGAAAATTAATAACACAGTTACAATTGCTTAGAGAAAATGTGAGTTCTTTATTGGTGATTACTTGGTACTTACAAAGTAGATAATTCATAATCTGTTTTCTCTTCTGGCAAACCACTCAGGCCTATGTAGTCAGTGGTGTGAATTGGGCTTGGACCTGGTCCCACCCCCCGAGGTTGTGACTTGATTAGTCTCAGTACATGCTGGGAGATTTTTTAAAGTCCCCCAAGTGGAGCCACAGTGGGAAACCACTGGACTAAATGAAGGAGGTATGAATGTTCCTTCTCTGGTTGCAGCATTCCCAATTTATTTCCTTGAAGCTCTGACCTGGGTAGACTGTTATTTTCTTCTTAAGTAAGATAGTAAAGCTAGAGGGGCTGGAGTGAGAGGGTGCCCTTCTGCAAGGTGAGTAAGGCTCAGGCTGTCTCCGTCTTCCTCCCCTCCTGCAACCCCCGTAAAGCACTGTTAGGGAGAAGAAGGCTCTGGGCATATTTCACAATGGTGTCTTTCCCTTTCCCCACAAGAGCCTTGAAGAGATCTTTCTTACTACTCTTTACCGTGAGATCCTGGTGTGGTTCCTTATGACAGAGTTCACAAAAGTGTGGAGGGATTTCGCAGCATGTGGTCCTCAGCCGTTTCTCACTCTTAAGCTGGTCCACATTCAGCCTCTAGCAGTTCTTCAAGATGACCATTCAAGTGTTGCTACCCATTTATGGCTGCTGCAACTTCTTCCTGCTCCTCGTAAAGCAGATCTTAGCGGCGTCTCTCCAAATGTACCTGTCTCTCCAGACAAGCACGGTCATTTGCCTTGCAAACTCAATTTTCTGATATGTCCAAAAACGGTCATTGGTTTTCAGTTTGTCCAGCTTTTTCTTGTTTAAAAACAGATGTGTCTACTTCCAAGTTCTTTACATGTCAGAGCTGAAACTGCGTCTCACTTGGTGGGATGTTTGTAGTGATTTTATTGATTCTGCAGGTCCATTTGAGATTAATTGCCCATTTTAACAATATTCAGTCCTTCAATATGAACTTGCAATGCCTCTTCACTTACTTATATTTGTTCTCATTTCTGTCAGCCATGTTTTGTGTTTTTCAACATACAAGTCTTGTTTTGATTCGTTGCATTTATTGCTATGTATCTGACGTTTTGTTTATTAATTTCTTTTCCTACTGCAGGTATCATACTTTGGGACACATTTTCTGGTTTGTTTGTTTTTTTCAAAATATATAAAAACTATTTTTTCATTATTTCATCAAAAACAGCTAGTTGAAGTTTTGGGGAAGGCTATATCTAATTTAGATTTTAAAATAAAATCATTATTATCACTACTATTAATGGAAAATAAAGAGCTTTGGCAAACCAAAAATAAATTAACAATCATTGCAAGTCTTATTTTAAACACACACACACACACACACACACACACACACACACTCACACTGCCTGGACTTCGAATTTTTGGAACTGAGAAGTTACATCTGTAACTGGTGTGACCTATAAAGCAGCTAGGAATGCTCATGGGAGGCGGTCCTTGTATTCTCTTCCTTGAAGAAGCCTGACAACAAGCTAGATCACGTGGAGCACCTCCTTTGCTCATCATGTCTTTGATATGGTTTCCAAGCAGACCCAGATCTTTGTTCCAGCTGGCCTGAGCACCCTGCTTCCTGACTGTGTTGCACAGCCAAGTTCTCTTACTTTGTTGTTTCCTAGTCTTCACATGGACTGTTATCTGTGACTCTCCTTGGCAAAGGTACAATATGGTGCCTGTTCACTTTTTTAATTCACTTACATTGCTTAATTGCTACTTGATTGCATTACAGTTGCATGCATTTGAGGGCCAGGCAGGTAACTGCAGTAGGGGTGAGAGAGCTGATTCCATGGGTAAAGGGGACAGCTATGGCTTGGCTCCCCGTGATTTTTTGCCGTGTCAGAATACAGATTAAGGTGATAAGATCTGTTTTCTTTCTTTCTTTTCTTTTTTAAAAGAAAATTCAGGAAGCAGGGTATTTATGTGCAATCTCCTATTTTGAAATGTTGCAAGTAAATTCCTACTCTGTATAAAGTACTGTTTGAACCAAACAAAATGCTTCTGTGGATCACATTTGGCTGTGAGCCACCCCTAAGTGACCTCCAATGTACTGTAATCACGTCTATCTGGAGGGTAGGTTGACGCAGTAAGGTTTCCTGAGTCATGCTTCTAGCAATGGACTCCTGAATGCTGTCAGTGCCTGCTGCCCCCACTATTTCTGATTCCTCTGACTTCTGTTTTGCAAGCATTCCATCTCTTCCTGTCCACTGTGGCTTGACAGTCTTGCTTTCACAGGGTAATCTTACCTCAGACCTGGTGGATGCCTTATTGTCACTCCCCTACTGTAGAGAGAATGGCTGGAACCATCTTTCTCTATGTTTATTTTACAGATTCTGAAGTAAGTGTGGACCCAGAGTTGCGGAGGGCCTTCCCCAGGTTCTTGCAGTTACTGAGAATGAGGCTCAGATCTGTCCACTGCCAAATTGCTACTTTCTTTGCCCTAATATTGCCTCTACTGCCACATTTATTAAAAAACAAAACAAAACAAAACCAAGATCTTGAGAAATTTGAAATACCTGATTATCTTATTGACTCTTGATCCTGTCTTTGTCTGCATCACACCCATTTCTTTTCCTCTTCTTCCCACCACTATGTCCACCTGGCATTCACCTGACAGACACAGCAACACAGTAACTCCAGAGAAATGAGCCCTGGGGAAATAGAAATCTGTGGGTAGATTCTTACTTGGCTGACAGTTGGCACTGAGGGATATGTGATTTCTTTCACAAGTTTTAAGAAACTAGGGCCTAATATAATGATGTAATTTGGTCAAAGGAAGCATTTATCTCTGTATTGAGAATTGGATTAAATTGCAGTAGGATATTGATTACTATGAATTAAATTAATGTCATATCTGTACCCTGCTGCCTGTAGTGTCTTTCAGGATTTGTGAGAACACTAAGCTTTGTTTAAATAGCTTATCTATTTATTAAATAAACTTATAAGAAAGGCACAGAGCATGGGCTTTTTCCAATGTCTGCCTTACAAGCTAAAATTGGAACTTCAGGCAAGAATGACAAATTGATTTTCTGTTCCAAGCTCAGAAGGTTAATATCATGGAGATATTTATTGTAGTGATTCTCAGTGGAGTATGAGTAGGGTGGAAGAGAACAGCCAGGGACTTCTTCAGAATACCCCTGTCCTCCTGAGGATTCTAGGCACCTTCCTCCCAGAGGCAGGCATTCCAAAAAAGAGCGATGTTATTGGTAGGCTGAAAAGATATCCCATTTTAAACTGGATAGAAAACAACGATACTGTCCTGTTTCAAATGGTACGTATGGTCAGCCTCCTGACACCTTGAAGTTAACCCAGTGAGACTAGGCTGACCATGTGCACCATTTGAATCAAGACAGTCCCACTGTTTTCTGTCCCATTTAAAATGGGGCATCTGGTCAGCCTAGTTGTTGACGGAAGTATGCTGTGCATGTGAATGGTGGAAACAGAAATAAGACTGAGCATCACTGCTCTGCTCTCTGCCATCTTTGGAAAGACTGCTCACTTTCTCAATTTGTCCTTTATTTCCTGGTGTTCTGTTTCCTGGTTAGTCAGGGTATAGCAGGAAACTGGCTGATGATTTCAACCAAATTAGCAATGACATTCAGAAGTCTAAGGTCAAAACATTGGCTGCATGTAGTGTTTCTTGTATGGGCCCTCACCCTCTTTTCATTTTTTGTGCAATCCACCTGTTAGTTGTCTCCCCTTTCCTCGTGTCCTGTTGTCCTTTTTTCATGGTATGTTCTCATCTTTTGGAGTTCTGCACTTATTTCATAGAAGCATGTCTTCTTGCCAGGACTGGCTGCATCCTTTGTAGGTCCTAATGCAAAAGGAAAATGCAGGTGCCCTTGTTTAAAAAATTATAAAGAATTTTAACATAGGGACAGCTGAACATTAAATCACCTGCAACGTGGGAAGTTGGCCCTGCCTCTTGCAGTCTAGTCAGGAGTCTTCTAGTTCCCAGATGCTCAGAATGTGCCCTTCAGTGCATTGCCAGGGCTTTATCCTGGTTCTGTAGAACTTGCCCATGGTGAAAAAGATACTAATAGAAAACAAGCCTCTTATTTTGAAGGTGAAAAATTTTAGTCTGGGGGAGACTAAATAGAAAGAGAAAAATATCCAAACCCAAGACTTCGAAAGAGACTACAAATTAAAATATATTAACACATAATAGAATACTTTCAACAAGGAAAGAACAACATCATCTTGGATGAGTCAGAAGGACTCTCACTATCTAATGATGACTCAGAAGCATTAAACAAAAATAATAATCATAAAGACTAAAAAACATTCTGGTTTCCTGGACTTTCGGGTTATTTGAATTTTTATAATAAATGGAGTAAAGCAAATAACAATAGGCATGCCAAAACTATAAAAAACAATAAGCATGCCAAAACTACCAAAAAACAAAACAAAACAGGAAAACCATTCCTCTGGAGTGATTACTTCATGAATAAAGTTAGGAATAGTGGACAACCTCACCAATATAGAATGAGCAATGGGATTTCTCAGCGAATTTTCTGTTGGGAGAAACAATTAATGAAAAATGATGGGATAAGGTTTTCGTTACATCTTTCACAGTCATCAAAGATTAAGTAGGACAGTCCAAGTAATCTGTAGAAATGTACTGCTTTTGCATGGTTAATGGCACAAGTCAGCTCAGGTCAGCTGAGCCTTCAATCTCCTGAAATCAATAGTAAGGGAGGAATAGGCTTTTCATCTGCCAGGAAATACCCGCTCAGAGTGTTGATCTTATATGTGTTCCTTACTCTATATGACCAAATGGCACTTGCTGTAGGTGGTTTCTCTTACCTGCATTTGTAGCCTGTGGCTTCACAAGTGCTGGAAGACCGGAAGAGGCAACTTGATGACATGTAATTAGCCTGTTTTATCTATTGTGAATCCATTGTAACTGTGAGTAGCTTTTGCAGAAGGCCTGGTGAAGTCACACCCACATCTTGCAAACCCTTGTCCTTTGCTGCTCTGTTGGCGTTTTTGTACACAAATGGAGTGGTTGCGCTTATATCAACATGCCAATAACAACAATAAAATTTCGTATTTCTCTAAGGTATACTATATACCATGCACCATTGTAAGCTATACATACGCTGACATGTGAAGTCATTACAATTATTATGCTTACTTTCCAGGAGAGGAAATTGAGATACAGAGAGTTAAGTAAATCACCTAAGGTCACACAGGTAGAAAGTCGCAGATTTGAAGCCTATTACCTGGCTAATGAAGAGAAGACCTACAGAATCTGTTGCCAATCCTAATTTGTGCCTTACATATATCTAGGCCAGAGCTGGAACATCATTCTTTGAGTTTCTGCAGTGCCACCATTTCTTTTCAGAAAGACATGAACATTTCTGTGGGGTGGTCTGGTGGTTTCAAAACTATGCCCACAGATTCTTTCATATTCCTTCCTTTAAGAAGTGGGGCTTAGTTCCCCTTCACTTTTGTGTGGGCATGACTTAGTAATTTGCTTCTAACAAATAAAATTTGGCAGACGTGATCACGTGTGACTTTGGAGCCTAGGTCACCAAAAGGCACGGCAGCCCCCATGTTGGTCAGTCTGTCTTTTGGATCACTTGTCCTGGAGGAAATAAGCTTCCATGTCTTGAGGAGAGGCCCATGAGGCCAACAGGAAATGAGGAAGCTGGATTCTTGACAGTACCCCTGTGAGTGAGTTAGAACTGGGGCCTCCAGCCCCCACTGAGCCTTCTGACTATGGCTGCACTGGTGCACATCTAGACTGCAACCTCATGAGACAGGCTGAGGCAGAGCCACCCAGCTAAGCCATTTCCAAAACCTTGTCCTGAAGAAGCTGTGCCGTAGTAAATGTTTGTTGTTTTAAGTCCCTAGGCTTTAAGGTAATTTTTTATGCAGCAGTAGATAACTACTGTAGGTGGTATCATGATAGCCAGTAAACCTTGGCCAAATATTCATAATCAAATTGAATTTTAGAAACAAACTTTTGAAGCATGTCTGGGCTATACCCTGTGGGACAGAGCAAGCACCTGGGCCGTAATTCCTACCAAATATTTTGAAATCGAGGGTCTCCACCTAAAATTAACATGTAGTTTAACTCTACCTTGTATTTCAAGATCTCTGAATAGGTTCTCTCTTCTTTCTTCACCTGTAGTGCTCTGAATTGAATAGAATGATTTTTCTGCTATTTGAAAGCTGAGAGCAGTTTGATTTTCACACAACAGTTGCTTAGCAATAAGAAGGAACTTAATGATTCTACTCTCTTCTGCAAACTGAGAGGAGCCTCCCTGTGTAGCTATTGTCTGTCTGTAATGCAGAATTTAAAACTGTAATGATTGTGTTAGAATAAAATTGAAGCTGGCCTATGTGACACATTATATTTACCCTAGCATCTCAGCCACCCAGGGGATTGCACTGTCCCAGTTTAAAGCCCCTTTGCAGAAAAGTTGGTATCTTGAAATTATGGGGCATTTAGAAATTAAAGACAAAGCTCTAAAGAAGCTAGTAAATTCTTCATTGGTAGGTGGTTTGTATTCCCTGTACTGACTTTGTGATTCTGAGACTGAAAACTTGGCTCTTGAAATGTTGTGACTAGAAACCAAGCTGATGACATTAGGGAAGGGGCTATGGAAGAGTGGGAATTACAAAGAAATTTGGGTGTGGGGGCAGGGGGAGGGTGGGAAGTCTAGCTGCTACTGACCTCAATACCCAGCTCCTTTGGAAAGGTTCCTAGAAATGTTAGCTGCTTAGAATTTTTAAATGTGAGGTCTAAATTTGATAGTTCTTCAGAGAGGTTGGTTTAGAGATTCAGGAATCTCTCCCCAAATTACAAGTGTTATTCTCTCCCACTCTTCAGATTAAATGATGCATGAGTTTATTCAATTTTGTTTAATCTTCAATTAGTTATATAAGTCTTTCCCTGTGCACCCAGTGCTGTACTAGATACTGTGGAAAGATAAAAATGAAATAGGAGGCATTGCCTCCAGTCTCTAAGAGCTGACAATCCAATTGAGGGGATTAGGCGAACAGACATAAAGTAATCCCGAATGATCGAGATGTGAACTCCGAGATACAAGATACTGATAATAATCAGTATAATTATTGGCTGTGTTGTTAAACTTTGGACAGGAAAACCCAGGGAAAATGTCACATTGGCAAAATAACAAGAATTCGGTGCGTGACCCTGAAAGAAAAGGTTAATACAGTTTCAAAGTATTTGATACACTCTTCCAATTAGTTAACTTTCTCTAGAAGCAGGTTTTTTGTTTTGTTGTTGTTTTTTTTTTAACTTTGAGACAGTTTTTTCCTCTGTGTCTGTAAGGTATTCTTTGTGGGTACACACTTTCTGGTGGGTATAACAGTCTTAGAAATTTAGCTGCTGTAAGAGCTACTGCAGGCAGCATCCGTCATACTGGACTAAATTAACATTGCCAGTATTTCTACACATGCATCAAAATGAGAAGTGATGAAAGATTTATATGGAATCAAATTATATTTCAGTTGCTTCAAAAATGAGGAGTCATAAACCCACAGAAAACCCAAAATAGATGAGTTGAAATAGAGTGAAATAATAGTATTATGATGAGCGTGTGTGTGTTTAAATAAACGTGGCAAATACGCATGGAGAACCAAACATCTCCTTTTTCAGATATTGCTGGATTATCAGCTGTAAAGACTCTGAAGCTAGATATTTAATTATGTGTAGCATTTGAGTGGCAACAGCACAGATGTTACCTGCCTATAATCCTCCTCTTTACAGACTTTTCTTTGTGCTCACTTCCAACTTTCAAGATTCTGTCCACAATTCAAAATAGTAGAGCATCTTAGGATAAACCTTCTTTTGGCAAATAATGCCAGAGTGTTATTCTCTTGATTCCTGTGGCTTGTGCATAAAAGAAGCCACAGTCCTCATTAGAGGCAGGCACCCAGATGCCAACAGTCTTAGCAACGGCTAGTCTCCTGCCTCCATCTCCTTACCTCCCTCACTGCAGTGGTAAAGATTTGTATGTGATGCTTTCGTTCATGTTTTCTATTTTAGCATTATGGATTTATGAAGACCTAATCCTATGTGTGTGTACTGCCTTCCAATTTCAAAGGCCTTTCATAAGTAGTAGCATGTGTGTCCCTTACGACAGGCCTCGGAAGTGGGAAGGCAGATAGTCTTGTCCTCTTTGAATATATAAAGAAACCGGAGATGTCACCCCAATAAGTCTAACAATAAAAATGAATTTAAAAAAAAAAAAAAAAAAAAAAAAAAAAAAAAAAAAAAAAAAAAAAAAAAAAAAAAAAAAAAAAAAAAAAAAAGAAACCGGCTCAGCGAGGTGAAGTGGCTTACTCAAGGGTAGTTATAACTTGCAAGAACAGAACCTGAGTCCAGGCCAGTACTTATTCTGTTAAACTAGGTGACTTTTGTGAAGTGGTGTTTCAGAGCCATAATACTTCTGCTATTTCGAGGGACAAT
>PVJL010002797.1:0-105747 GCA_004026885.1 Lyroderma lyra
TAATCCAGGTTATTGCATGTTTCAGTAGTCCATATGTCATGTATTAGTGTTCATGTTGATGTATCAATTTTTATTTCTCTTAATGGGTGATATTTTAGTAGTATTCCATGTTATACATGTACTACAGTTTGTTTAATCATTAGCATAATGTCCTCAAGGTCCAACCATGTTACCATACATAGCTCCATAATATATTTTCTTTCTTTTTTTTTTTTTTAAATTCATTTTTATTGTTAGACTTATTGGGGTGACATCTGTTAGCAAGGATTACATGGGTTTCAGGCATATAATTCCACAGTGCATTGTCAACTTGATGCATAATAAGTTCACCACCTAATGTGACCCCTCTTTCCATCCCCTTATATTTAGCTTCCCCCCCTCCTCTCCCACCCCCTCCCCTTTAGTATTTTTTTATCCCACAAAAATCTGGTAATTCTTTCTTCTGTTAATTTAAAAGAATTATTCAAATAGTTGATGAAAATTGCATTAAATCTGTAGATTGTTGGATAAAATGACCATTTTAGCTATGTTGATTCTTTCAATTAGCAAATATAGAATATCTTTTCATTGCTTTGTATCTTCTTTGATTTCTAAAGTGTCTTGTGGCTTTAAGTGCACTTGTTCCCAACATCTTTCCACTTGTGTACTTCTTTTAAGCACATTTCTATAAATTGTACTTGTTTTTAAAATGGCTGTTTTTATATAATGACATTTCTGTTCAGTGCCTATCTTAATGTAAAATAGTGTAAATGAGGTAATGAGTTAGGAAAGAAAAATTACTACACTGAAAGGACGAACAACAGATTTCATTTTATAATATGCATAACACAGTTAAATATTAATAATGATGATCAAGTATTTAACAAACTTTTAATTTATTAATAATAATATTTATTTATGTCATCTGAAAAGTCTACAATTGTTATGCAGATCACTAGCCAATTGAAACATTTTAGTGATATCATTGAGCTTATTTCAATGCACTTAGTTTCTTGAAATCATGTTCAAAAGATGCAAGATACAGTCTTAAATCCAGACATGCTTTAAGCTTGTTGCAGTACTTATTTTTTATTAAGCTATAGGAAAAAATTATCTTCAATAGTTCACTTTTAGTAAATGGCAATATGTATTTGAGTGCTTTCTCACTGAGTTCTTCATATTCTTCACTGACATCTACTCAGAAAGTAATAAGATGCTTTCTTTTAAAATCACAATCTAAAGTAAAATCAATTGAAAGTTTGATTAACTATTTATTGTTATTGATTGATAGTTTAACTTCTTTAGATAATTCTTCATTGAAAGGATCAGCAATCCAATTGTTTTCTGCTCCACATTGAGGGTAGTACTTATATAAGGACACTTTAAGACCTTTCAAGTCACTTACAATATAGTCTTTCACATTTTGGTATAGATGCAAGTCATTCTCTGATAAAAAGTTGTGCAGTTTCAAAAACTTGATACTGACCTCTTTCAATACATACTTCCAGGGGTTCCCTGGTGGTGTAGTAGCTTAAGGCTTTGGCGCTGGTGCTGTCGGCACTGTGGCCTGAGTTCATTTCCCAGCCAGGGAACTACCTACATACAAAAACAAACAAACAAAAAAAACAAAACAAATCAATACATACTTCCAAAAGTCAAGTTTTTAAAACATTGACTCAATTTTTGTCTGTTACTTTGAATATAGCGATTGAGTTGTTTTAAAGCACCAAGTTGGGTTTGTTTATTTCTACAAAAATATCGGGTATGTATGCAAGGCTTTGAAGCTGAAATTTTGGGGTAAGAGGGAAATGATGATCTTCAAATAATACCTGAAATTTATGTCTAAATTCAAACATCCATGTAAGTACTTTGCCAGGACAGATCCACCTTTCCTCCATATGCAAATGTAAAGAGATGTGAATGCTGTTTATTTCTTCAAACAACACTTTAAACAACCTGGAGTTTCATGTTTGTGACTTAACAAAATTTACAACTTTTACAGTTTCATCAAGAACATATTTCAGTTCACTAGGAAAAGGCTTGGATGCAAGACTTTGTTAATGAATGCAGTAGTGACTCCATAGTACATAAGGAGCTACTTCTTTAATTTAACTACATAGGTCTATAAAAATCCTAACATAGGCTTTTCTTCATCAGTTCATACAGCACAACAATTCAACTAACTAATGTCCTTTTCAATGAAATAAACATTGATTGCATTAAAGACATCTTAGACTTTTGTAAGCTCTGTCAATGGATAACAAAGCAACAGGTTTTCGTTAATTTCATTTTCTACCAAATATCTCACAATGATGAGCAAAATAGACAAATCAGCAACATCTACACTTTTATTGACCAGGGTGAAAAAGAATTTACTCTTTCTAATTGTATCTACTACTACAGCATCAATATCATCAGACATTTCATGAATTGATCAAGATATTCTATTGTTAGAAAAAAAATAGTATTGATTTTGAGGACACGTTCCTCCCCAAACATACAGAATAACAGCATCCTCAATACAAGGATCAATTAAATCTTCAGCTATGGTATGGTTTTTTACCACATTTAGCTATGTGATAAGTTATATGGTATGAAGCCTTCACTGCATTCTCATTTTCTTTCTTTCCTGACATCATGCATAAAGTAAAAGTTGGATACTTTTCAAAGCACTAAAAATAATGTTTTCATTTTGTTTTGTTTATATACTTAGGATGTTTAGTGTCTAAATGTGGCATGAGTAGAGAGCGTTTCATCCAACCTTTGGATAATATTTCCCCACAGAAACCACACAAAGGCTTAGGACAGTCATCTTCTTCTACAAAAGAAAACCAGTATTTAGTATAGTCTTCAAAGTGTCTCCTTTTTTTTTTCTGTGTAGTATCTGAGGCAGTCACCTCTTACTATCTCTTGGTACGGGTATATTTGTAGTTGCAGACATGTGTTGATAACTTGGCAATGGATTATAATCTGCATCAAGTTTTGGTTTTTAAGCATTCGTATTTTCAACCACTCTTCTGTAAATGACACTCTTAAAATCACTGGCAATAATAACTGAAACTATATTGAATAATAAATATAAAAACTACTTGAAAATTATCATGATTAAAGAGAAGACATTTACTTTTACTCAGTCAATAACTAAACTGATCAAACAATCTGGCTATGGATGTATTTATGTGTTTGAGAAAGTTCTAGAAATGTCACACATGGATTGTTCTGAAACTGCATAATGATTTGTAGAAGAGCCATTTAGGGAAAGGGTTAATAGTTATGCCATCACCAATTATCATTCACTATTGTGATCTAATTTTGAAGTGTCCCCATTAACGGTAATTCAATCCTGGCCCACTACTAGTAATATTGCAATGAACATAGAAATTCATATAACTTTTCAAATTAATGTTTTCATTTTTGTTTTCTATAAATGCTGAAAAGTGGAACAGCTGAATCATGTGGTAGCTCTATTTTCATATTTTTAGTTCCTTATTGTGTTCCAAAATTGCTTCACTAAATTATAATTACATCAAAAGTGTATGACGGTTATCTTTACTCCATATCTTTGCTAACACTTACTCTTTGTTGACTTACTCATAGTAGCCTTTCTGATAGGTGTGAGATGATACATCATTGGTTTTAATATGCGTTTTCCTGATGATTAGTGTTGTTGAACATTCTTTTCTATGTCTTTTGGCCATCTGTAATGTATGTCCTCTTGAGAGAAATGTCTTATCAGGTTCTCTGCCCATTTTTAATTGAATTACTTTTGTTGTTGTTTGTTTGTATTTGTTTGTATGTGTTTGTGTTAAGTTGGATAAATTCTTTATATATTTTGGATACTAACTCCTTATTGAATGCATCAATGTTAATATTTTTGCTCATTCAGTAGGTTGTACTTTTGTTTTTGTTTTTTATAGAATAGGTTTTATTTTCCAAGGGTGTAGTACAGTGATTTTCAAAAGACAAAAATATTAGAAAAATCATTGTTTAAAATGTATTGCATAAATAAAATATTTTGAAGAATATATGATTATCCAGTCTACCTTATTTCAGACTAAATCTAATTGGACTAGAAGACAGGAAAGAGGGAATCTGGCAATGAAAATACTAATAGAACTAACCTGGTTGGATCAGATATTACCACCTGCAGCAGAATATTACAGTAGTATAAATCTAACAAAAGAATATTCCAAACATCTTGGACCAGATGTCTACTACTTAGACATCTACAACATTATGATGCCTTAAAAATTTGTAGGAAACCAAATATATACATTGCTTGAAGAAGATACTTGAAAGAGAAAGAGTACTGCTATAATGGACATATAATAGAGAATTATAGTCAACTCCAGCCATCAGTGAATTGGAGACAAGATTTTTACCTTTTAATGTCTGGGGGCATGAATTTAATAAAAATATTGAAGATTATTATTTTTATGTGAAAATATGTTAATATCAAATTTTGATTACAGAAGACCTCATGACCATTATTTTATATTTGAATAATCATTATAACAATATAAATAAATGTGTGTCAGATTTATTCTCCTACAAGTTTGATTTGGTTACATTGTAAAATGTATGCAGTGTGCACCTTTACAGTATGTTTCATATCTAAGCATGCTACATGAGCTTTTCTCTCTGCTCTCAATGTAAAATATATATTGTTGTTGTTATTATTAGGGACACATGGTTTATAACCACTGAATAAAATATTTTAAAGAAACATAAATGTACTCTTCAAACTGTCCATTTTTTCCCAAAGCTGATTAATCCTTCTATGGTTGGGTTAAAAGTATTTTTGACAAAAGCATTTAACCCAGTGGCCATTTGTCAAATATCACTAATAAAAGATTTCAAGTAAGTAGAAGGGCTATTTTATAAAGAAGAGTGAATAGCTGTTGCTTATGCCACCAACGTAAAAATAATAATAATGTGCTTATCTCACAGCAGAAGAATTGCAGTCTTTAAAATAGAATAACCTTTTTTTTCCAGAAATAAAATTGTTGGCATTGTTTTGTACCAATCATATTGTGAAGCAGGGAATAGACTAAAACATTACTTGAAAACTTTTTGAGTATCCTGATTTTATAATTTCTTAAGATTTTCAAGAGTTTCTTAAGAGTTATATAATGAAATACGCAATATAAATGCTTACTTTGAGAAAATAGTGGAAATAATTATTTTCTGAAGTTCATACATGAACAAAGCTATAGTTTCTAATTTATTAAAGCAGTAATTAATAATATGTATTCTTTATTAAGAAAAATATACAAAGAGTAATCACATTGATTACAGATACTGCCAAAGTTATGACTATGTAAAAATAGATAGTAGTAGAAGCAAGAATAGAAATATATTAAAACATAACATTTTTCACTATTATCCATATTTTATATTCATTTTTATTGCATATTGATTTAAGTATCTAATTAATTTGGATTAGCATAAATTCATGAATGTAAATAAGGTGAAATATTGAGTGAAGTGGAAATTAGTTCTCACAAGCTAAATAAAAAAGAAATATGTAACATTTTTTTAAATAAATTTCAGTCAGCCTCATATCATTAACTATTAACATTGAAAGTATATTATACAATTTATCACTATCATTTTTTTTGTGCATGACTTTTTGAAATTATTTAAAATGTAATTATACATAGCAATTATCATTTTTATATATTATAACAAGTTTAAAAAAATTTTTTTGTCTTTACAATGTCATTTTCAACTGCCTCTTCCTAAGTATTTCTGTCAGTTTTTCTTAGAGGAGAATGATTAAAACAGCCTTCAAACTAATTTTTCTGTTTAGCCTCTTTTTTTTTAATAATCCTATATATTATCTGATTATGTCACTTCCCTGTGTAAAAAAAAAAGAAAAAGAAAAGAAAAAAACAGAGAGAGAGAGAGAGAGAGAGAGAGAGAATGCTTATTTTCTACTCAAATCATGTTAAAGCTTTTTAACATGTTCATCAGGTGTCTCCAACCAACAGGAAACCATTTTTATTCAGTTGCTTATACTGAATATTCTTGCCAGAGTAAGCATTTGTCCTATTTCATTTCTTCTTATGTTTTATTTGGCAGAAGTAATGTCTATCACTCTCAGCTCAGAATCGCTTAGCACCTATGCATGCACATATATGTAATTTTCAATTTCACCAAATTATATAATTAGCAACCTTACAGAACTCAGTATCGTAAACAGATGCTCAAACTCTAATACTTTAAAACATAAAAGCCCATATTTGATCATAGTTTTCAGTCTTTCATCTTCATTCTAACCATTAATCTCACTAAAGATGCCTTTGATTAACCATAGTCTGTTACTAGAAAGATGAATTGTTTTGGTGTAAGGTTATGTGATTTCACTTACTTAGGTCTTCAAATACCTATATCTTTCTATTTCTTTTCAACATTGCTGTCTCAGAAAATAAAGTTTCCAATGCTTATTCTAGGTTGAAACTTTCATTCCACTATTTTTTATCCCCTGCAGCAATTAACCCTGTAGGGTCTTATATATCTTTATTATGTTTACTATTAACACATTTTCTTAGCTTACAAATCTGGTCGTATCTTACTAAAACAACCAAATAAATCTTTCTAAACTAATAAAAAATGCCCAACTATACATTCTGTTCAGGCTACAGTTTTTTTTTTCCTTCCTTACATTTACTTCAAAATCATCTGAAAGAATGAAGTGTATTCACTTCCTCCTACTTTTTTTTCACTTACTGTGACTTTTCAACAGGTTTTATATTTATTTTCTATATCTTACTTCTACTTTTATTTGAATAATAATAGTAATTATAGCAATACTGATAACAATTAAATTGGGTTGAACATTTTTACAAAGTGCCCTATAATGATGCTACTAATACTATGCCAGCTAATTGGTGAGAAAACTGAAATACAGAAAGGTTAAGTAAAGGGACAAAGTACATATATATTTTAGGTAGTGGAGTTTAAATTTTCAACAATCCAATTGGGATTATTGTCTGCCAGTTGAACCTCACAACTTTCCTAGATTGTCTTTGCTCTCCTGCATATATTATATCTCTTACCTGTATTAGACTCCTTCAATACTATTTCTTCAGTTGTATCCTCCTTGTGTAATTGAATGATTGCAAGACCTATATTACCAGTTACGACTACTATCTTAAACTCAAAACCTAAATTTTTATATTACGGATATATCTTTGTGTGTTTGTGTATATATATATAATGTAAATCAAATTCAGTGTGTGTAAAAAATTATTTATTTCTCAGCTTTCAGTAAAATCTATTACTTTGTTATGCTTCTTACTGAAGTTAATGACATTAAATTTAATCATGTAGAATTAAATCATAAGAGTAATTTCACTTTCTTGTTATCTTTTTTTACATGCAAGCCCTGTAGACTAAACTTGCTCAATATATTTTTTGTTTCATTCTTTCTATTCTATAATTAAACAAATTCAGGAATCCATCATTTCTTGCCTGAACTAATGTAACTGCTATTCTAAGTGATCTCTGTCCCATTTGGTAGCTTTCTAAAGGTTATTAAAAACTGTAATTTTAATGTATTTTTAAGAAATTCTAATCCTTTACCTAAAAAATTCCAAAAATTCCACCAGGAAACTATTAGAAACAATTAACGAATATAGTAAAGTTGCAGGATACAAAATCAATGTACAAAAATCAATAGCATTCCTATATACAAACAACAAATCCTCAGAAAAAAAATGAGGAAGTCAATTCCTTTTGTTATCACAACAAAAAGAATGAAATACCTGGAAATTAACTTAACAAAGAACGTGACAGAATAATGCATGAAAAACTATAAGACACTTTTGAAAGAAATTGAAACAGACATTATGAAATGGAAAAATATCCCCTGTTCATGGATAGGAAGACTTAGCATTGTTAAAACGGCCGTTCTGCCGAAAGCAATATACAGATTTAATGCAATACCCATCAAAATCCCACAATCATACTCTCACAAAATAGATAACAGAATTTTCAGATTTATATGAATCCATAAAAGGCCTCGAATTGCAATACTACATAAAGAGAATAAGGCTGGTGGCATTACACTCCGTGACTTCAATTTATATTACAAAGCATCAATAGTCAAAACTTCTTGGTATTGGCAGAAAAACAGAAACATAGACCAATGGAACAGAACTGAAAACCCAGAAATAAATTCACAAATTTATGCACAAATGATTTTTGATAAAGGAGCGGAAAACATACAATGGGGAAAAGACAGCCTCCTTAGTAGATGGTGCTGGGAAAACTGGAAAAACATATGCAAAAGAATGAACCTGAGCTGGGAACTCTCTCCATATACAAAAATTAACTCAAAATGGATTAAAGACCTTCATATAAGACGTGCAAAAATAAACTGTACAGAAGAAAACATCAGTACTAAACTTATAGACCTAGGGCTCAAGGAAGACTTCATGAACCTGACCTCAAAGGCAAGTGAAGTGAAAGCAAAAATAAATGAATGAGACTATATGAAGCTGAAAACCTTCTGCACAGTAAAAGAAACCATCAACAAAGCAAAGAGACAGCCAACTGAATGGGAGAGTATATTTGCAAATAACGCATCAGATAAGGGTCTGATATCTAAAATATATAAAGAACTAATAAGACTTAAGAACAAAAAAATCAAGCAACCCAATTAAAAAGTGGGCAGAATAACTAAATAGACACTTCTGCCATGAAGAAATACAAATGGACAGCAGACATATGAAAAAATGCTCATCCTCATTAGCTATCAAGGAAATGCAAATCAAAACCAGAATGAGATACCACCTCACACCTGTGAGAGTGGCTATTATCAACAAGACAACGAATAACAAGTGCTGGAGAGGATGTGGAGAAAAAGAAACTCTCGCACACTGCTGCTGGGAATGCAAATTGGTACAACCACTATGGAAGATGGTGTGGAGGTTCCTCAGAAAATTGGGAATGGAGTTAGCATATGACCCAGAAATCTCACTTCTGGGGGTCTACCCAAAAATCTTGAAAACCTTTGTCCGCAAAGACTTATGTACCCCAATATTCATTGCAGCGCTGTTCACAGTGGCTGAAACATGGAAACAACTAAAGTGCCCTGCAACAGATGACTGGATAAAGAAGCCATGGTACATATATACAATGGAATATTATGCAGTTTCAAGAAAAGATGAAATATTGCCATTTGCAACAAAATGGATGAACCTGGAGATCATCATGCTTAGCGAAATAAGCCAGACAGAAAAAACAAAGAACTGTATGACTTCACTCATATGCGGAATATAAAACTGAAAGCAACAAAGAAAAAAGAAATAACCAAACAAACAAATAACCCATGGACACAATCAATAGTTTAATGTTCATTTGGGGATGAGTGGGTTAGGGAGGGAAGAAAGTGGAGGGGGTGGGAGAAGAGAGAGGGGGAGCTAAATATATGATGATGGAAGGAGAAGTCACATTAAGTGGTGAACTTATTATACAACAATGCACTCTAGAATTGTATGCCTGAAACCTATGTAATCCTTGCTAACAGATGTCACCCCAATAAGTCTAACAATAAAAATAAATTTTATAAAAGACTAATTTCAACCTACAAAAAAAATGTTTTTACATATGACACCAATTGAAAGTTCAATAGTTTCTAAACCTATCCTTAGATCTGATAATTTGTTAGGACTCACAGAACTCACTAAAATCTGTTATACTAAGTACTTTACTTTATTTTAGGAAATGAATACAGAATAAAATAAGCCAAAGAGAAAGACACTGAAGGCAGAGTCCAGAAGGTTTCAAATGCAGAACTTCTACTTTTCATTTCCCCATGGAGTAATGGATGGTAATAACTCCCCTTTTTCTTGATTTGTGATAATATATATTATAGTATTGCCATCCAGGAAAGCTCACTCAAGCTTTTAGTGTGCAGTTTGGTGTGCAGGCTTAATTACAGTGCCCATGTGTCTTACCTTTAGTCTTGAGGCATTACTGGAGCTTGGTTTAATAAATTCTGTCTCCAGTTCCATCCAGAAGGAGGAGTATTATTTTGTGGCCCAAAGTGCCCATCATAAATAACACTGATAAATTATTTGGTGACCAAAGACCTTGGGCAAAAATTTCCATTCTTATTAACTATTAAAAATCCCCCAAACCAAATAATTTTATTTCTATACATTTTTATGGGGCCTAGAGAACACTTCCTACTAGTTAGCATAGTTCACATAACACTTTTTTTTTACAGTATCGAAGTAATTGTCAGGTTTTTTAAAAATAATGTATTTTAGTTATTTTCAATTACAAAGTAGTATCTTGATGTATATGTGCCAACCATTATATTATTTATACATATATTTTGATGTTCATAAATTTGAGGCTTGCCCAGAAAAAAAATCCAGCCATAAATGCCTCTATTTTTCATATTACATGGCTGGATACTTTCCAGAAAACCCTCTATGTATTGGCAGAATGTACTTTTAAGTTAATAATATTCTTACTCCAGCTCATTCAGTCATTCAATGTATCAATCTATTAAACATTTGCTATGTTTTATGAACTGTGTTAGATTCTAGGGAATCAGTAATCAATATATTCTGTTCTTATCTTTGAGGAATCCAAAATATAGTGAGACCAATCCCATAAGTAACCCAATAATTACAATTCAAATATCAAAAAGCTGTAATTGAGTAAAGAAGTTTACTGTGAGAGCATAGACAATAAATGACAGCGTTAGTCCAAAGGTTGTAAAAAAAGGCACTCTTGGAAATGTATTATCTGAATGGATACCTGAAGAAAAAGGTGAATGTAATCAGGCATCTTTAGTAAGGGTAGAAAGGGTGAGATAAAAGAGCAGAAGAGGAAACACTGGTTATCTAAGCAGAGAAAACAACATGTAATAATCCATAGAGGCCTAAGAAAATAGAGTATCTTTCAAAACCGCATTAAATGATCGTAAATATAAAATAATATACATTAGGAGTATGTTAAAATATAAGATTAGAGATAGACAGATTTAATATCTTTTTTATGGCATACTATAAGTCATTATACTAAAATTGCTATTTTAATTATGGAAGATCAACTATGACAATAAGTTGCAAATAACTTATTTCGTGCTCCAAAGCAAGTAGCTCAGTCATCTAAGCCTTACTTATAACGTAAGTTTACAACATTTTATCGAACTCTAACTCTTAGTCTATAAAATAATTTGTAGGGGATTATTGAGAAAGATGGGAATTAGAAGTACTGAATTCCATCTTTCATGGGAAAGGAAAGCAAGAAGCTATTGTTTTCTTTAACTAAAGGCAAGTGAAAAAATATTCCAGAGAACAACTTAGAGAGATTGATGACAGTGTTTTAGACCTTGAGCAACACATTCAACTGGTGTATGACTCCTGCTTAAGAAATCAAAGAGCAAGAGACTTTGCTAAAGTGGCCCATGGCAGCAGAAAACAATGGTTGAGATATAGTTCCATTACAACAAACAGCATGTCTAAAGTGTGTATATCCTGTGAATCATATGTGGGACATATAAAAAGAGCTCTTTCCAAGAAGCTCATGTAAAATGGTATGAAAACCAAGCAGCAAGATGCTTAGAGCTGTACATACAGAAATATGAAAAAGAGACATTTCCTAGAATAAATGAAAAAATAGCTTGAGAAGAGAAAATTATAGCTTAAGAAGTCCTGATGATACGGGAGTGACAAATAACCACAAAGCACATACTAATAAGTCAAATTTTAATATCTACCTGAACAGAAAATTTCAATTTGAACTCATTGCCGTACCATCCAAGAAAGCCTCTTCTACTCTCCTTTTCTCTCCTTAATTGCTTTCCCCCAACACATACACATATACCTTGGGCATGAAGAACAAATGTATTTAGTAAGCTATGGGAGGTAAATTAGATTAACAGGTTATTTTTTTTTGAAAAGATAATGCTGACTTTTTTCTATATTGACATTTTCTTTTACAGCAGGCCTAAGTTCAGAGATGAGAACAAACAGAACTTTAAATATAGTGCACTGGTCTGTGTGTGTTTACATCCATAACTCTATTTTCTAACATTATTTCTCCTATTCTGTGTCTGAAAAGGCTAACCTTTATAGATGACATTGATAAGCACTTTTTCTCTCTGGCTTTGGGTTGCCATGAGTCTATAAGTTGAGGGTACCTTACTGAGATCACAGGGCAGATAAAGAAAGAAGTCAGGGGATTTATTCCACTAAATCCATTTCTCTAGGTCAAAGATTAGCAGGGGTATTTTTTTTTCTAATGAAAGACACAGGTTCTATTAAGCAGCTCTCTCCTCAGCTACAAGCTTCATGATTTTAGTTACTACTCTCTCTACGCTCACTCAGGCCAATGAGAAGTTATGAAAACTGTTGCTAGACCTGTATGTTGCAATTCCTTGAAGATTTTTCTCTATCTTTTCCATGCCTTTGCAAACAACCCTTTATTACACATTCTCAATTACTTGGTTTCATAGTGCCAACCTGGTTCTGCCAAGAATATCTAAAATATTTATATTTTTTATTAATACACAAGGATAAATATACTTGTACAATTTACTTAACTAAGTTTATTTTGGAATTCAGTAACCAGAAGGTTTTACAAAATATTTTCAAAATTAAAATAATATTTATTCATAGAATGTGTTTAAATTCACATTGGAAAAAAAGCAATAAAGCAAATGTTTTCAATGCATCCTGTTAATATTGTTCATTTGATGTGCTTTTATTTTTAAAAACTTCATAGAAAAAAAAATGAGTTGAATTTATTTTACCTATATTACAGTCAGTCATTGAATTTGTAAAGAACAATAAATAGCAAAGTTTTGGGAGTCAAAAACTACATTGCATATAGAAACATTGTGGTTTAAAGTAAATACATTGAACAAAAACAAAAAAATGCAAGAAAATACACTAAATATTCAACAAAATAACATAAAGTTGAATAAAACATTAACATGAAAACAAAACATGGATAAAAATATCTATGAGATAAAATCAAAATTTGATGAAATCAAAATTTAAAGAAACAAGAAGCAAATGAACAAACAAAATGGGACCCAAAGAAGATGATCATCAAAACTGAAGGTTGAAAATACTAATCAAGAACAAAAATGGGAGAAAGTATAAGCAAATAATATTAGGAAAGATAAAAGGACACAAATAAAGGTGTAACTTTTAAAAACCATTATAAAATTATATTTATAATTTTATAACAAAAAATTAGACATATATTAAGTATGAAATATTTGAGAAAATATAAATAAATAAAATTGATTCATTGAAATATTATAATCATTGAAGAAATTGAATAATTACTTAATCATTAAGTCAATTACTTAGTCACTTGATTGAATTAATACAATTAACCCATTATGAAATAAAATGATCATTAAAAATATTGGTGGGGTACTGAACCATTTCATTCTATTGATTTCTACCTGATTTCAAATTTTAAAGGCCTTTCTTTTATACTTAATGACCATATTTTAAAAAGATATTCTCTTTATTCTATTTTGATTTACTTCAAAATCTTTGGTTTTCAGATTGGTTGAATTAAGACTTCCCAAAAATCCACCTGTCTATAAAAGCACTACAAAAAATGGTCAAAATTAATATTTTGGGGGTATTCTGAAAATTAACTAAAAGATTACAGTAATCTGACTATCATTAGTTCAAGAAAATAAACATTGCTGGATCTCAGTAAGAAAAACAGAGTCAATTATGGTGTTGTAAATTGATCTATTTCTGTCTCACTTTCCTTAACTTTGCTGTACCCTAAATAATTCACAGACTCACAAAAAACCCTATCCAAAAATTATTGTTATTATATAATCTATCTCCCAGATTTCTGGAAGTACTCCATTTATATGGTGGTTGTTTGACTTAATTCGGACCTTACCTTGGGATAAATACAAACTAAAACACAATAAATCAAAACATGTACAGTGAAATCAGAGCTTAAAGAACATGCATACCTGAGTAATACTCATATTCTATTGTATTTATGTACCACATCTTTATCTAATCATCTACTGAAGGACACTTAGGTTGTTTCTATGTCTTAGCCACCATAAATAATGCTGCAGTGAATATAGGGGTGCATATATCATCACAGATAAATGTTTTCAGCTATTTTCAATAGATATTGTGAAGAGGAATTATTAATTCACATAGTAATTTTATCCTTAATTTTTTGAGAAAACTCCATACTGTTTTCTACAGTGACTGTATCATGCTAAGCAAAATAAATCAGACAGAAAATATCAGGAACCATATGACTTCACTCATATGTAGAATATAAAACTAAAAGAAACAAACAAACAAACAAGACAAACAAAAAAGTTATAGACACAGACAACAGTCAAATGGTTACCAGAGGGTTAGTATAGAGATGGGTGGAAGAAGAGGGTAAATGAGGTCAAATATATGGTGATGGGAGAACTTACCTTGGGTGGTGAACACACAATGCAATATATGAATTATAAAATTTTACACTTGAAACATATATAATTTTCCTAATCAATGTCACCTCAATGAATTAAATAAAAATTTAAAAATTGTTCATTGAATAAATAAAAATTAATTAATTAATCAAAGAAAAAATGTATATAGCCACTGCCTCCACAGTTGCCGCCACTGCTACTGCTGCGGCTTCCAGAAAAGAAAGGACTTGAGAGACACATACATCTCCAAGAACACATATCAAGCACATTAGTGTAAAAGCCTATGTGGAAAAATTAAAAGAATCAAGTGAAGGGGAGAGGGCAAGATGGTGACTGGGGAGGAGGTCCCTAAAGCCTGTCCCAGAAAACAGAATTGAACAACCATCCAGGAGCCAAGAAAGAGAACCCTGAGTGACACAGTGACAGCAGAGAAACCCATGCATTTCAACAAAACACCTGAAGGTTGGAGAAAAGGGAGTGAGTGGGAGAGGGGAGGGAGCAGAGATGGATCACGACAGGACCCCATCACCACTGACTACTTGGGAGCAGCACAGTGCATGGGAGGGAGGTGGCAAAGAGGCGACAAGAGGGAGAGAGCCAGAGAGGGAGAATGGTGGGAGAACATGGGAGAGATGGGCCTTAGAGCAGCGTTTTGGGTACAGAGCTTGGGGATCAGCCTCTGAAGTGATTCAGTAACAAGAGGGCTGAATGAGGACTCTGAATAGCTGCAGGCCATGGTGGGAGCTCAGAGACAGCATCTCAGATCCTGACACCCCACTGTCCACAGCACGCAAGCACATGGCTCCTCCATAGGGCTGCAGTTCTCAGCCCATGGCAGAGGTGCATCAGCCACTTTCCCATGACCTGAGACATCAGGTCTGTGGCTTTGGACATGTGACTTGTGCGTGCCCAACACCCACATGAGGTACGTGCCTGCAGATTCTACCCTGAACAGCTGGTCACTGGAGTAGGCTCAGGAAGAAAGGCGGATTTTATAGCATTTGCCCCAGCCAGCAAGAGCAGCCTTGGCCTGCATCACATCAGTCTCCTTCATCCCCACCAGCATCCCCAGCAAAGAGCAGGAGGTAGAGATTCACCAGTGCATATTTTGTAGGTCTCTCCCCTCTCCTACAACCCCCCCAATGAACTAAAGGAAGTGAATGGACCACAGATAATAACACCCTGTTTACAAACATGGCTGGAGACTAGAGATAAGGATTAAACACCTCCCCTCTCTCCCAAAACTTGGCCCCCAGTGTCATCTAGTGCCTGCCCTACAGCAAGTCACCACAAAAATGTTAATCAAAGAAGGAAAGAGCTCCTGGTCTCTGCTGAACATAAAGCCTTCATGCCAAATAAGAACCCAGCAGACAATATGAGTACCTTAGGATCTAAAGCTGCTCAGAAAGAAGATGAAAAATCTCCGGAAAAGGATCTCATAGACGTAGAAATTTCTGAACTAAGTGACAGAATTTAAAGTAGTCATTCTAAAGCCTCTGAGAGAAATGAAAGCATACTGGCACAGTAGTATGGCTGAGGAGAACAACCTAAGAAAGGAAATCTGTGAATAAATGGAACCGTTTAAAAAAGAAATTCAAAACATAATGAAGAATGAGATGAAAATTTGAGAGATAAATAATACAATAAAAGAAGTGAGAAATAAAATAATTGCCATAGGAAATAAGGCCAACCAGATCAAGGAAAGAATGAGTGATATTGAAGATCAGAACATGAAAACATATCAGAAAGACAAAGACAGGGAATATAGAACCAAAAAGATTAAAAAAACTCTGCAAGAAGTGTCAGACTTAATGAGACAAAATAACATCAGGTTAATAGGATTAAAGAAGAAGCACTGCATCTACACAGAATGTATTGAACATATTCAAAGAAATAGTAGACAAGAAGTTTCCAAACCTATGGAAAAATCAGGAACCCCAAATTCAAGAAGAAAACAGGTCCCCTAGATACCTGGACCCTAGCAGATCTTCTCCAAGATACATGGTACTAAAGATGTAAAAAATTAAAGACAAACAATTCTCAAGGCAGCTAGGGAAAAAAAAGTATTACAACCTTTAGAGTAAAACCCATCAGACAGGCATCAGATATCTCAGCAGAAACTCTGCAAGCCAGGAGGAAGTGGAATCAAATATTCAAAATTTTAAAAGACAGAAACTTCCAGCCAAGCATAAATTATCTAGCAAAATTATCTTTGAGATATGAAGGTAGAATAAGAACCTTCTCAGACACACAGAAGCTGAGGGAATTAGTCAGCACAAGACCAGCACTTTAAGCAATACTGAAGGAGGCTCTTCAACCTGAAACAAAACATCAGGACAAATGGAATAGAGTTGGGGCAACAAGAAAGAAACAAACAAAAAATAAAACAACAAAAAAGTAATGGCCACAGAAAATGCTCACATATCAATTATCACTCTAAATGTTAATGAACGAAACTCACCAATAAAAAGACACAGAGGAGGAGAATGGATTAAAAAGCAAAACCCATCCATATGCTATCTTTAAGAGACACATCTCAGCCATAAGGACAAACACAGACTCAGAGTGAAAGGATGGGAAACAATACTCCAAGCAAATGGTAACCAGAGAAAAGCAGGAATTGACATAGTGTATCTGATGAAATAAACTTCAGGTTAAAAAAGATAGCAAGAGACAATAATGGACATTACATAATAATAAAAGGCACAATACAACAAGGAGATCTGACACTAATTAATATATATGCTTCCAACCAGGAAGCACCAAAATATACAAAGTAACTACTAACAGATCTGAAAGGCAAAACTGACAAAAGCACAATCATTGTGGGAGACTTAAACATCCCTTTAACAGCCACAGACAGATTATCCAAACAGAAAATAAATGAGGAAGTACCAGCTCTAAATGATACATTATAGAAATTGGACATAATTCACATTTCCATGACACTTCATCCAGCAAGAAGAGACAATACCTTTTTTTTCTAGTGCACATGGAACATTCTCAAAGATATACCACATGTTGGGAAAACATGGGACAACAAAAGTAACCTCAGCAAATTCAAGAGATAATATCACTTGAAATAATATCAAGTGATTCTTACACCACAAAGCTTTGACTTTGGAGATCAACTGTATAAGGAAAGCTGAAAAAACAACCACATATATATGAAGATTAAACAACATCTTATTTTAAAATGACTGAATATAGGAACAAATATAAGAAGAGATTTAAAAATATATAGAAATTAATGACACTGAAAATACAACATATCAAAATTATTGGGACACAGTGAAAGTAGTAATAAGGGGGAAATTTATATCATTACAAGCCTATTCTAAGAAACAAGAAAAATCACAAGTAAACAACCTAGCATCCCAACTTAAAGAACTAGAAAAAGAAGAGCAGACAAAACCCAAATTCAGCAGAAGAAAACAAATAATAGAAATTAAAATGGAGTTAAACTTATTAGAGAACAGAAGGACAATAGAAAAAACTTAATATACAAAGAGCTGGTTCTTTGAGAAAGTCAACAAAATTGACAAAACCTCTCACTACACAATCAAAGGATGAAAGAAAAAAACACAAATATCCAAAATTAGAAGTGAAAGGAGAGAAATTACCACTGGTACCGCCTAAATACAAAGGATTACAAGAAAATATGAAGGGTTTTATGCCACTAAATTTAACAACCTAGAAGAAATGGAAAAGTTTCTAGAAACCTACAGCTTACCTAGACTGAACCAAGAAGAACTGGATATTGTAAATAGACTAATCAATAGCAAAAAAATGGAAATGACCATCCATAATCTTCCTAGAGGCAAAAGCCCCAGACCAGGTGGTCTCATGAACAAATTTTACCAAGCATTCAAAAAAGAATTAACTCCTATCCACCTCAGATTCTTCCAAAAAAGTGAAGAGGAAACAATACTTTCTAACTCATTCTATGAGGCCAACATTAACTTAATACCAAAGCTTGCTAAAGACACCACAAAAAAATCAAAACAAAACATAAAACTATAGACCAATATCTCTGATGAACACTGAGGCAAAGATTCTGAACATAATATTATCAAGTGGAATATAGCAATGCATCACAAACATTATATAGCATGATCAAGTGGGATTCATCCCAGGAGCACAAGGATGATTCAACATGTGAAAATCAATCAATGTGATACACCATATAAACTAAAAAAAAGATAAATACCATATGGTCATATCAATTGATGCATAGAAAGCATTTTAAAAAAGAAAACATCCATTTATGATCAAAACACTGAATAAAATGGGTATAGAAGGAAATAAAGACCATATATGACAAACCCTTAGCTAACATCATACTGAATGGGGAAAAGCTGAAGCCTACTCCCCTAAAATCAGGAACAAGATGGGGATGACTCTTGTCACCACTGTTATTCAATATAGTACTGGAAGTTCTAGCCACAGCAATCAGGCAAGAGAAAGGAATAAAAGGTATCCAATTTGGGAAAGAAGAGATCATATTATCAGTATTTGCAGATGACATGATCTTTTATATAGAATATTCCAAAGATTCCACCAGGAAATTATTAGAAACAATAAATAAATACAGTAAAGTCGCAGGATACAAAGTGAAAGTACAAAATCAACAGCATTCCTAGATGTAAACAATAAATCTTTAGAAAAAGAAACGAGGGTGTCAATATTTTTTTGCTATCACAACAAAAATAATGAAATACCTGGGAATTAACTTAATGAAGAAAGTGATGAACTTATACCTGGAAAACTATAAGACACTTTTGAAAGATATTGAAGCAGACACATAGAAATGGAAAAATATTTCCTGTTCATCGATGGGAAGACTTAATGTTGTTAAAAATGGCAATTTTGCCCAAGGCAATCTACAGATTTAATGCAATACATATCAAAATCCCACAATCATACTTTCATGAAATAGATAAAAGAATTATCACATTCATATGAAACCATAAAGACCTCAAAAACAATACTAAATAAAAAGAATAATGATGGTGGTATTACATTCCCCAACTTCAATTTATATTACAAAGCATCAGTAACCAAAACAGTTTGGTATTGGCAGAAAAAAAGAAATAGACAAATGGAGAACTGAAAACCCAGGAATAAATCTTGAAATCTATGAACAAATAATTTTTGATAAAGGAGCAAAAATCTGCAATGGGGAAAAGACAGCCTCTTTAGTAGGTGGTGCTGGCAAAACTGGAAAAACATATGCAAAAGAATGAATCTAAGCTGTGAACTCTCACCATATACTAAAATTAACTCAAAATGGATTAAAGACCTTCATATAAGACCTGAAACAATAAACTGCATAGAAGCAAACAAAGGTATTAAACTTACAGACCTAGGACTCAAGGAAGACTTCATGAATGTGACCACAAAATCAAGGGAAGTAAAAGTGAAAATAAATGAATGAGACTATATCAAACTAAAGAGCTTCTGCACAGCAAAAGAAACCATCAACAAAGCAAAGAGACAGCCAACTGAATGGGAGAAAATATTTGCAAACAACACATCAGATAAGGGTCTAATATCTAAAAGATATAAAGAACTAATATGACTTAACAAAAATCAAACAACCCAATTAAAAAAATGGGCTGAAAAACTAATCAAATGCTTCTCCAACAAAGAAAATACAAATGGTCAGCAGACATAGGAAAAAATTCTCATCCTCATTAGCTATCAGGGAAATGCAAATCACAATCACAATGAGCTACCACCTCACACCTGTTAGAATGGCTATTATCAACAAGACAAGGAGTAAAAAGTGCTGGAGAGGATGTGGAGAAAAAATGAACTCTCTCACACTCTTGGTGGGAGTGCAAACTGGTACAACCACTATGGAAGACATTGTGGAGGTTCCTCAGAATATTGAGAATGGAGTTAACATATGACCCAGCAATCCCCCTTCTGGGGATCTACCCAAAAATCTTGAAAACCTTTCTCCTCAAAGACTTATGTACCCCAATGTTCATTGCAGCGCTGTTCACAGTGGCCAAGATATGGAGACAATAAAAGTACCCTGTGACAGATGACTGACTAAAGAAGCTGTGGTACATATACACTATAGAATGTTACTCAGCTATAAGAAAATATGAAATACTGCCATTTACTACAAAATGAATGGACCTAGAGATTATCATGCTAAACAAAATAAGCCAGACAGAAAAAAACAAAACTGTATGACTTCACTCATATGCAAAATATAAATCTAAAAGCAACAAAGGAAAAAGAAGAAAACAAAAGAACCTATGGACACAATCAATAGTTTAATGTTTATTTGGGAACAATTGGGGAGGGGATGAGAGAAGGAGTGTGGTGTGGGAAAGGAGGGAGTGGTGACTAAACTTATGGTGATGGAAAGAGAACTCACACTGGGTCGTAAACGTATTATACAACAAGTTGACAATGCACTGTAGAATTGTACACTTGGAACCTATGTAATTCTTGCTAACCAAAGTCACAACAATAAGTCTAACAATAAAAAAATAAAAATAAATTAAGAAATAGGGTAGCTGAATAGATGAGAAAACAAAACCCAGGCATATGCTATCTACAAGAGGTTCACCTCAGAAGGGAAGACACACGGACTGAAACTAAGAGATGGAATAGAATATTTCCTACAAATAAAAATGAGAAAAAACCTGGCCTAGCAATACTTGAAATAAAGTAAACTTTAAAAGAAAAATTATAACAAGAAAGAAAGAAGGACATTACATGATTATAAAGGGATTAATCAAATAAGAGGACATCACTCTCATAAACATTAATGAACCCAATGTAGGAGTACCTCAATACATAAAACAGACATTGACTGACATCAATGCAGACATCAACAGCAACACAATAATTGTAGGAAAATTTAATAACCCACTGACAATGGAAAGATTTTCCAGAGAGAATATCAACAAACAGTTGTCCTAAATGACATACTAAACCAGATGAATTTATTTGATATTTTTAGAGAAGTTAATCCCAAACCACTATTCATACTTTTTTTCAGTGTCCATGAAACATTTTATAAGATAGATCACAGGTTCAGCTACAAAATAAGCCTCAATAAATTTAAGAAAATTGAAATAATATCAAGCATATTCTCTGACCACAATAGTGTGAAACTAGAAATCAACTACAATAAGCTGAATACACACCAACACATTAAGGCTAAAAAAATGTGCTAGTAAACAATGAATGAAAAGGTACCTTGAGACAAATGAAATTAAACACAACAAACCAAAGTTTATGGGACAGAATATTTAGTCCTATTAGGAAAATTCATAGCAATGCAGGCCTATATACCAAAACAAAATAAATCTCAAATAAACAGTTTGACATTATTCCTAAAGAAACTTGAAGTAAAAACAACAAACAAAGCCCAAAGTGAGTACCAAAAAATAAATAATAAAAATTAGTGCAGAAATAAACAAAATAAAGAAAATTAAAAGGCAATACAAAAGATCAATGAAACCAAGAGCTAGTTCTTTGAAAAAATAAACAAAATCAACAAAAGTTTAACCAGAGTACTCAAGAAAAAAATAGAGAGGACTAAAATAAATAAAATCAGAAATGAAAATAAAGTTACAAAACACTCCAAAGAAATATGAAGATTATAAGAATATACTATGAGCAAGTATACACCAAAAAGTTGGACAATATAGAAGAAATAGATAAATTATTAGAAATGTAAAAGCTTTCAAGGCTGAATAAAAAAAGAAGCCAGAAAATCTAAACAGACCAATTATTAACATTGAAGTCAAATTAGTAATCAACAAGTTCCCAACAAACAAAAGTCCTGGACTAGATGGCTTCACAGGTGAATTTGATGAAACTTTCAAAAAGAATTAATTCTCAACACTGTGGCCTGGGTTCGATTCCCAGCCAGGGAACTACCTCCCAAAAAAAGAATATTCAAAAAAGAATTAATGCCTATTCTTCTCAAACTATTCCAAAAATTCGAAGAAGATGACAGGTTTTCAAATGGATTTTATAAATTTAACATTACCCTGGTACCAAAACCAGACAAAGACACTACAAAAAATAAAAGCTATAGGCCAATATCTATAATGAACATATTTGCAAAAATTCTCAAAATATTAGCAAGTCAAATTAAGCAATGTATTAAAATATCATATATCATGATAGAGTGGGATTAATATCTGATATGCAGTGATGGTTTTAGCATTTGTATATTAATTAATGTGACTAACCATATAAACAAAATAAACAATTGAAATTGTATCATCATATCAATAAACACAGAAAAAGTGTTTAACAAAACCCAGCAGTCATTTATGATAGAAAATCTCATCAAAGTGGAAAGAGAAGAAACATATCTCAGTATAATAAAGGTATATATGAAAAACTCACAACTAATATCATAATCAATGGGCAAAAGCTAAAAACATTCTCCTTGGAATCAGGAACAAGACAAGAATGCACACTGTCACCACTCTTATTTGGCATAGTAGTAGGAGTCCTAGCCACAGCAATTAAACAAGTTAAAAATAATAATAAAAGGCATCCAAATAAAAGAAAAAGAAGTAAAATTGTTATAATTTGCACATAACATGATACTATATATGGAGAACCCCAAAGATTCTACCCCAAAATTATTGAAACTGACAAATGAATTCTGTAGAGTAGCAGGATACAAAATGAGTATTCAGAAACTGGTGGCCTTCTTATACACCAATAACGAACTTGCAAGAAGTGAAATAAAGAAAACAGTCTTATTTGCAATTGCATCAAAAAATATAAATTGCATAGGAATAAATTTAAACAAGGAAAGTAAAAAACTTGTACTCAGAAAATTGTAAGACACTGAAGAGAGAAATTAAATAAGATACAAATGAACAGAAAGACGTACCATGCTCATTGATAGCAAGAATAAATATAGTTAAAATGCCCATACTACTCAAAGCAATCTATAGATCCAATGCAATTTCTGTCAAAATACCAATGGCATTCTTCACAGAACTAGAACAAATAATCCTAAAATTTATATGGAACCAAAAACAAAAACAAAAACAAAAAACTAAAATATCCACAACAACCATTAGGAAAAATGACAAAGTCAGAATAATCATGCTCTTAGATATGAAATTATATTACAAGGCCACAGTTAAAAAAACAAATTGGAGATTTTTTGCATATAAAGACACACATACAATAATGAACCAGAATAGAGAGCCCCCAAATAAATACATGTTTATATGAACAATTAATCTATGAGAGTAAGCAGAAATTTACATTAGAGAAAAGACAGTCTATTCAATAAATGGTGCTCGGGAAACTGGACAGATGTATACAAAAAGTATTATATTGAACCACCTTCTTGCATCATATACAAAAAGAAACTCAAAATGTTTTAAAGGTTTAAATATAAAACCTAAAAGCCTTAAACTCCAACAAGAAAATATAGAAAGTAACCTCTTAGACATTACCCTTAGTATTATTTTCAAAGATATATTTCTTTGGACAAGGAAAACAAAGAAAAATATAAACAAATTGGACTACATTGACCTAAGAAGTTATTTTATGACAAAACAAACTATCAACAAAACAAATACACATTCTACAGAATGGGAGAAGATATTTGCCAATGAAGCATTTGGTAGTGTTATTATCCAAAATTTATAAGAAACTCATACAACTCAACACCAAAAGCAGAACAAAACAAAATGAACAAACGAACAAAAAAACAAAACAAAACAAAACAAAGCAACACACCCCCAAACAAAAAAACCCAATTAAAAAAGTTGGCAAAAGACTTGAATAGATATTTCTTCAGAGAGGACATAGAAATGGCCAATAGACACACGAAAAAAAGATCAACATCACTAACCATCAGAAAAATGCCAATCAAAATCACAATGAGATACCGCCTCTCTCCTGTCAGAATGGCTATCATCAATAAATTGATGAATGACAAGTGTTGGCGAAGATGTGTAGGAAAGGGAACCCTCTACACTGTTGGTGAGGTTGCAAATTTGTCCAGCCACTATGAACAACAGTATGGAGGTTTCTCAAAAAATTAAAGGGAGTTCCCTGATGGTGTAGTGGCTTAAGGCTTCAGCACTGGTGCTGTCAGCGCTGTGGCCTGGGTTCAATTCCCAGCCAGGGAGCTACCCACATACCAGAAAGCAAAAAAAAAAAAAAAAAAAAAAAAAAAAAAAAAAAAAAAAAAAAATTAAAAATTGAATTATTTTGTGATTCAGCAATTCCACTCTTGGGTATTCATCAAAATAAATTCAAAACACTAATTTGAAAATATATATGCTTCCTATGTTTATTGCAGCATAATTCACAATAGCCAAGATATGAAAACAACCAAAATGCACATCAATAAAAAATTAAAGAAATTTTGATACACGTACACAATGGAATATTAATCATATAAAAGAATGAAATTTTACCATTTGCAACAACATGAATGGAACTATAAGTACCATGCAGCTATGCATGGTGTCAGGTGGACACTCAGCCCATAGAGGGAAAGACTTCATGTACTATATAGGTTCCTACCCACTGTTTTGTGCACATGAATTAATGTTGAATGTCAACTATTACTTAAAAATTTATATACCGGATCCAGCAGGAGTAACACTCTATTTAATAAACTATAGTGTATACAAATATATTGTTATGTTAAATCATTACATTATTATAATTTTATAATAAGACATTTGGTATAGATTACCAAATAACACCCCTTTTTATAAGCTGGTCATCTATAGCAAATCTTTTATTACAAAATCATAAGCATGTAATTCAGTAGCATAACAATATCATCCATTTATATTATACTACTTAAAAAAGGGAGTTACTTTTGCTAGACACTCTATGTATAGTCATGGGATGTAGAGTGGAATATCGTTAATAGAATTGTAATAGCTATGTAATTTTTCCAATCAGATGGAAAATAAGCCTACTGTGGTTATTACTATATGAGGGCTATAAATGTTTGAGCATTATGTTCTCTTGTACACTTGATACTAAGAAAAAATCTCTATGTACATATGGTACTCAGGTGCATAATAAATGCAGAAATCATTATTAAAAATAACATGAGTGATACAAAAATACATAGAAGCAAATGAGAATAATATTACATCATATCAAACTTAAGAAGATGCAGTGAAAGCAGTATTGAAAGGAAAAATTATATCATTACATACCTGTCTCAATTAACAAGAAATATCCCAAATAAACAACATAACATTACATGTTAAAGAACTAGAAAAAAAAATAAAACCCAAAATCAGCAGGAGAAAGAAAGAAAATAATAAAAATTAGAGAAAAACTAAATGAAATAGAGAAAATAAAAGAACAACAGAAAAAAAGAAACTACTGCAACAAAGAGTTGTCCTTCCAAAAGATTAATGGAATTGACAATCCCTTGTCTAGACTCACTAAGGCAAAAGAAGAAAATAAATACAAATAATCAAAATAAAAACAAAAGAGAAATTATGACAGATACCACAGGTATACAAAGAATTATACAAAATTAATATGAAGAACTATATGCCACTAAATTCAACCAGCTAGAAATAAAAGTTATTAGAAATATATAGTCTGCTTAGCATGAATCTAGAAAAGCTGAAAAATCTAAGTAGACTGATTAATGTTAGTAAAGTTGAAACAGAGGAATTCCCTGATGGTGTAGTGACAAGGCTTTGGTGCTTTCAATGCTGTGGCCTGGGTTCGATTCCTAGCCAGGGAACTATCCCCCCCCAAAAAAAAAATGTTGAAACTGTTGTTCAAAACCTTCCCAAAAGCCAAAGTCCAGGATCAGATGGCTTCACTAGTGAATTCTACTTCACATTCAAAGATGATCCAACATATGTCTTCCTCAAACACTTCCAAAACAGTAAAGAAGAAACAATACTTCCTAACTCATGTATGGAGGTCAACATTACTCTGAAATGAAAACCTGGTAAAATAACCCAAGATAAGAAAACTACAAACCAATATCTCTGATGAATACAGACACAAAAGTTCTAAACCAAATACTAGCAAATAGAATACAATACATTAAAAATATTATACAAAGTGATCAAGTTTGGATTATTTCTGAGGCACAAAGATGGTTCAACATATGCAAATCAATAATCTAATACACCACAAAAGTATTATTAAATATGAGATAGAAATAATATGATTGTGTTAATACATGCAAAAAAAGCATTTGTCATGATATAGTATTTATTAATGATTAAAGTACTTAATATAATGGGTATAGAAAAAGAGTTCCTCAACATCCTAAAAGCCATATATCACAAAGCATCAACTAATATCATACATAATGGTGAATAACTAAAAGCTTTTTAACTAAAATTAGGAACTAGACAGGGATGTACCCTGTCACCACTCTTTTTTTTAAATTCATTTTTATTGTTAGACTTATTGGGGTGACATCTGTTAGCAAGGATTACATAGGTTTCAGGCATACAATTCTACAGTGCATTGTCAACTTGTATAATAAGTTCACCACCTAATGTGACTTCTCTTTCCATCACCTTATATTTAGCTTCCCCCCCTCCTCTCCCACCCCCTCCCCTTTCTCCCCTCCCTGACCCACTCGTCCCCAAATAAACATTAAACTATTGATTGTGTGCATGGGTTCTGTCACCACTCTTATTCAACATAGTATTAAAAGTTCTAGCAGAGCATTTGGGCATGAAAGATATATAACGGTTTTTTAAATTGGGAATACAAAATATAAATTGTCACATTTTGCAGATGACATGATTCTTTATATATAAAACCTAGAGCCCTTGAAAAAACTATTAGAAACAATAAACAAACAAGTAAAGTTGCAGAATACAATATCAATGTAAAAAAATCAATTGCATTCTCATATATGAACAATGAAATTTTAGAAAAAATATTTAAAAGCAATTATTTTGGCAAATTGCAACCAAAATAATAAAATATGTATGAATAAACTTCAAGTAGTACATGAAAAGACTATAGAATGAAAATTGTAAGACACAATTTAAATAATTGAATAACACAAAAGGAAATAAAAACATATTCCAAGTTGATTAATTTAAAGAATCATAATAGTTAAAATCGCCATATCACTTAAAGCAACATAAAGATTTAATGCAATCCCCATAAAATTTCATTAGCTTTTTTTTCAAAAAATAGAACAAAAAATTATCAGATTTGGCTCTTACTGAATGCGGAGATGAGCTATTGATATCTTTTTTCTTTGTAATCTGTGCCTATGCTGAAGCAATCATGTCTAAAGGACCTGCAGTTGGCATTGATCTTGGCACCACCTACTCTTGTGTGAGTGTCTTCCAGTACAGGAAAGTGGAAATATTTGTGAATAATCAGGGAAACTGAACCACCCCAAGTTATGTCACCTTTATTGACACTGAATGATTGATTGGTGATGCCGCAAAGAATCAAGTTGCAATGAATCCCACCAACACTGTTTTTGATGCCAAATACCTGACTGGATGTAGGTTTGATGATTCTGTTGTTTAATCTGATATGAAGCATTGGCCCTCCATGGTGGTGAATGATGTTGGCAGGCCGAAGGTCCAAGTAGAATACAAGGGAGAGACAAGGTTTTATCCAGAAGTGTCATCTATGGTTTTGACCAAGACGAAGGAAATTGCAGAAGCTTACCTTGGGAAGACTGTTACCAATGCTGTTGTCACAGTACCTGCTTACTTTAATGACTCTCAGCATCAGGCTACCAAAGATGCTGGATCTATTGCTGGTCTCAATGTACTTAGAATCATCAATGAACCAACTGCTGCTGCTATTGCTTATGGTTTAGACAAAAAGGTTGGAGCTGAAAGAAATGTGCTGATTTTTGACTTGGGAGGTGGCACTTTTGCTGTGTCAATTCTTACAATTGAAGATGGACTCTTTGAAGTCAAATCTACAGCTGGGGACACCCACTTGGGTGGAGAAGACTTTGACAACCGAATAGTCAACCATTTCATTGCAGAGTTCAAATGCAAGCATAAGAAGGACATCAGTGAGAACAAGAAGGCTGTCCATCACCTTCATACTGCTTGTGAATGTGCTAAGCCCACTCTCTTTTTCAGCACCCAGGCCAGTATTGAGATTTATTCACTCTATGAAGGAATTGACTTCTATACCCCTATCACTCATGCTCAATTTGAAGAACTGAATGCCGACCTTTTTCATGGCACCCTGGACCCTGTAGAGAAAGCCATTCGAGATGCCAAGCTTGATAAGTCCCAGATTCATAATATTGTCCTGGTGGGTGGTTCTACCCATATCCCCAAGATTCAGAAACTTCTACAGGACTTCTTCAATAGGATAGAGTTGAATAAGAGTATATCCTGTCTGGAGACAAATCTGAAAATGTCCAAGATTTGCTGCTGTTGGATGTCACTCATCTTTTCCTTGGCATTGAAGCTGCTGGTGAAGTCATGACTGTCCTTATCAAGCACAATACTACCATTCCTACCAAGCAGAGCCAGACTTTCACATCCTACTCAAACAATCAGCCTGGCATGCTCATTCAGGTTTACGAAGGTGAGCAGGTCATGAACAAATATACCAACTTGCTTGGCAAGTTTGAGCTCACAGGCATACCCTCTGCACCCCGTGGCATTCCTCAGGTTGACATCACTTTTGATATTAATGCCAATGGCATCCTCAATGTCTCTTCTGTGGATAAGAGTACAAGAAAAAGAGAACAAAATTACCATCACTAATGACAAGGGTTGTATGAGCAAGGAAGACATTGAGTGCATGGTCCAGGAAGCTGAGAAGTACAAAGCTGAAGATGAGAAACAGAGGGACAAGGTGTCTTCCAAGAATTCATTTGAATCTTATGCATTCAACATGAAAGCAACTGTTGAAGATGAAAAACTTCAAGGCAAGATCAATGATGAGGACAAACAAAAGATTCTTGACAAGTGCAATGAAATCATCAACTGGCTTGATGAGAATCAGACTGCTGAGAAAGAAGAATTTGAACATCAGCAGAAAGAGCTGGGAAAAGTCTGCAACTCCATCATTACCAAGCTATACCAGAGTGTAGCTGGCCTGCCAGGAGGATGGCTGGAGGCTTTCCTGGTGGTGGAACTCTTCCTTCTGGTGGTTCCTCTTCTGGGTCCACCATTGAGGAGGTCGATTAAGCCACCCTTGAGCATAAATTTAGCATTGTTCCACATAAAATATGGAAGGGCTCAAATTCGTAGCAAATTCCATGGCAGTTTTTAAGTTGAGCTGTTTTATAGTAAATAACTGGGCATTCTTGATACTTGAATATCTACACACAGAACGGAAATAACCATGCACTTTATAAGCACTGTATTGTAACATGAAAAATGCAAAGCCTTAAATAAAACTATTTAAAATTGGCACCAAAAAAAGTATCAGATTTGTATGGAATCACAAAAGATACCAAATAGCCCAAGAAATCCTGAGAAAAATAAAAGCTTGAAAATATTACGATTCCTGAATTTTATTTTTCCTACAAAGTCACAATAATCAAAGAGCATGTTGTTATCAGAAAAACAGACATATAGACCAATTAATAGAATTAAATACCTTGAAATAAACTCACACATATATAGGTAGAGAATTTTCAACAAAAATGGATCAAAGAACTACACATAAAACCTAAAACAATAAATTGCATAGAAAAAAAGCATAGGTACTAAACTTATGAACTTTGGATTCAGACAAGATTCTATAAATTTGACCTCAAAGTTAAGGGAAGTAAAAGCAAAAGTAAATGTATAAAACTATATCAAACTAAAAAGTTTATGCACTGTTAAAAAAATCAACAAAACAAACAGGCAACCAACAGAATGGGAGAAGATATTTGCAAATGACACCTCCAGTAAGAAGCTAATATCCAAAATTATAATGAACAAGTAAAACTCAACAACAGAAAACCAAACAATCAAACTTTAAAAATGGGCACAGGACCTTAACAGACACTTTTCTCAAGAAGACATATGAGTGGCCAACAGGTATATAAAAAAATGCTCAACTTTACTAGCTATTAGAAAAATGCAAATTAAAACAACAATGAGATTTCACCTCACACCTGTTAGAATGGCTATCATCAATAAGAAAAATGCTAGCACCCCTTACTTAATTACTAAGTTCCATTCTTATAAGTATGTCGTTAAGTAAATTGGTTGATAACCAAAATGTTTAAATGTTTATAGTCTTATAGTGTGTTGTAGTGCCTTTTTATTGGAGAGTTCAATTCATTTGCATTTAGGGTGATGATTGAAATATGAAGATTTCCTATAGCCATTTTGTCTTCTGGTTTTTGGTCATTCAATGTCTCAATTTCTTCTTTGCTTTTTTTAAAACCTTTTCTTTTAGTTTGCTAACATTTGATGATTTTTCCTTCTGTTTCCACTTATTTTGGTTGTGTGTCTTAGTTCTGAGTTTCTTGTGTTTTGTTTTGTTTTTGTTTTTTTGTTTGTTTGTTTTTTTGACTAGCTACCATGAGGTTTATGAAAAGGAAAGTTTCATATATGTAGTGGGCCTTTCTTAAGTATACTTTTAATTGCTAATCTCTTTTGAAAATTTAAACATTTATGTCATTCCCATTTATGTTTTCACAGTTCCATCATTTTTCCATTTATTTTGGCTTTTAGTTTCAGGTTGACTAAACTCATTCAGTATTTCCTGGAGTGCAAGCCTTGTGTTGTAAAATTCCCTCAGCTTCTGTATATCTGAAAAGATTTTTATTCCTCCTTCATATCTAAAGGATAACTTTGCTAGATAGATAATTCTTGACTGGTGTTTTCTCTCTTGTCTTGAAGAGTTTCTGCTGAGAATTCTGATGACAGCCTTATGCGCTTTTTTTTTTATTTGAAGTTTTTTTTTTTTCCTGGCTGCTTTGAGATTTGTGCATCTGTGTGTTTGATTTTTGACATCTTTAGTATAATGCACGTTTGTAGAAGGTCTAGTGGTGTTTAGGTAGCTAGAAGTCCTGCTTTCTTTTTGAATTTACGGTTTCAGTTCTTTCCACAGGATTTGAAAGTTCTCATTTACCATTTGTTTGATTAAACTCTCATTAGAATTTTGTTCTGTTTCTTCCAATATTTCTATTATTTTAATGTTGTTCTTTCCAATGTAGTCAGATAGTTCTTGTAGAGATCTTTAATTTTTCTGGATTACAAATCTCTTTTTTCTTCTGTTCAATTTCCATATTTCTATCTTTGATGCCACCAATTCTTTTTTTATTGTTAAATTTATTTGGGTGACATTTTTAGTATAAAATTACATAGATTCCAGATGTACAATTCTATAATACATTATCTATGTGTTGTGTTATTTGTTCATCAGCCAGAACCAGTTCTCTTTCTATCACCATATATTTGAGATGTCACAAATTCTTACTTCTATTAGGTGGCTTCTACTTCCTATGTAGTCAGTTCATGCTTTATTTCTTTTAGTGCATTGTTTATCTTCCAAATTTCTATTTGATTTTTTTATGGTTTCAATTTCTTTTTTAAAGTATTTTTTGGTTCAGCAATCTTTACCTGAGATCATAGATCTGGGTATTAGAACTCTGTAAGCATTACTTAGGTTCTCTGAGTGCTTTTAGGATTGCAATCTGAAATTCTTTGTCACTTAGATCATGTATTTCCAAATTTATAAATTCCTTTTCTAGAGATTTTTTATTTTCTCTCTGAGAGGTTTTGTTCCCGAGAGAGCTCATTGTAGTTGATGTCTTTTCCTTCCTGGGCATAAGGAATATTTCTCTTGGCTTATATGGACAAGTCTTCCTTTCACTTTCCAGTTTGTGTCATTACAGTGTTGTATACTATTTTTTCTTAGTTGTACCATTTTCTCACTCTTGGAGCTTTCCTGGATAGTTGGCTTCTCATCTTCAACTCATTTGCCTTGGTTTTAATGAACTTCTTTTTTGTTAAAAAATTATGTGAGGGTACTTCTGCTTTATATCCCTATTTTCATTGGTCAATGGGTTATCATTATATTATTTCAAGAACCAAAATTATATTTTTATATAAAACCAATTTAAATATGGTGAAAGTATTCAAACGTCGGTGGTGGCCAATGATAGTCTCTGCCTCTGAGGTTGGTGTGCCTTTGTTTTACAGTTTCCCTGAGCCGCCTGCTAATTTCTATCAGGGTGGGATTTTGGGGGAGGGCTCAAGACTCGTTTGTACACAGGGTAATGGCAGTTTGAAGAATAGAGGAAACAGCCAGGCTCCATGTTCACAGTTTCTGCCTAGTGATGGATGCAGTGCTGTTTAATCCTGTACTTTGTCTTGAAGTTGCTCATTACCCAGGATGCTCACTCAGCTGTAAATGAGGCTTGTCTGTTCATCAGGAGCACTCAGGGGTGGAACAGGTGCCCTCTGAAGCATTAGCCTGCTCCTCCATCAGGGAAGTGCTGAGCCATGTTTAGCATGTGCTGTAAAACAAGCATGGCCCTACATCAGGAGAATACGGCTGCTAGGGTGGCTACATGCTGCAAAGCAAGCTTGGACCTTCATCAAGAGCACACTGGAGTTGGGGAAATGTGCACCACAAAGCAAGTTTGGCCCTCCATCAGGAGTCAACCTGAGCCACAGAGGATGCGTACAGCAAAGCAAGGTTGGCCCCCCCATTGGGAGTGCATGGGGACTGTCACACATCATTGGCACCACCTTCCTCCCTTCTCCTCAGCCCACATTTTACCTAGGACTGTGTTGTGTTCTGGTCAGCTACGAACTGGATGTTGAGAGTTAGTCTCAAGTTTATTTAAGGTCAATTTGTAGTCAAGTCCTGTACCTGTCAGCTCCTAGTTTAGGGTCACTTTAGGTTTTTTGTTTTTTTTTTTTTCCAGTGGGTAGATCTTTCAGCTGAGGCTGTGTCACTTGAATATTTTCTTGTAGGATTTTGGGCTTTTCAGTTTGTAAATTTCTAGGAGAGGTTTCAAGGATGTCCTCTAACAATGCCACCTTGATCCCTTCTCATATTCTTATAAATTTTGCTGTAGACCTAAAAGTGCACTAAAAAGTATGTATTAAAAGAAAAAGTATTATAAGTAACACAGGCTTGTATACTTTCACCATATTTAAATTGGTTTATATAAAAATATAATTTTGGTTGTTAAAATAATATAATGATAATCCATTGGCCAATGAAAAAAGGGATACAAAGCAGAAGTACCCTCACATAATTTTTTAACAAACAATCTTTTTCTAACTAAGTAGATTAGCTGAACCTGGCTTATTTGCATTGCATATGTTATAAAAATTAGAGCAGGGCTTCTCAATCTTCAGTGAATATAAGAACTTACTGGGGAGCTAATTCAAATGTATATTATTTTTTAAATTTATTGTTAAATTTATTGGGGTGGTATTGGTTAGTAAAAATTACATAGGTTCCATGTGTACAATTCTACAATACATCATGTATGTGTTGTGTTATGTGTTCATCACCCAGAGTCACTTCTTTTTCCATCACCATATGTTTGAGGTCCTGTCCCTTCTCTCCCACCACTTTCCCCTCAGATAACCACTAACCTCTAAACTATTGATTGTGTCCATGAGTTTTTGCTTCTTTGTTGCTTTCAGCTTTATGTTTCTCAAATGAGTGAAATCATATGGTCCTTGTTTTTTTTTTTTTTGTCTGGCTTATTTTGCTTTGCATGATGTTCTCATGGTCCATCCATGTTTTCATAAATGGCCCCATTTCATCTTTTTTTTATGGCTGATTAATATTCTATTGTGTATATGTACCACAGTTTCTTTATCCAGTCATCTGTCAAAGAATACTTTGGCTGTTTCCTTGATTTGGCCACTGTGAATAGTTCTGTAATAAACATTGGGGTGCATATATTTTTGTGGACTAAGGTTTTCAATTTTGGGGGGTAGATGTCCAGAAGTGGGATTGCTGAGTCATATGGTAACTCTAATTCTTAATTTTTTGAGGAACCTCCATACTGTCCATCATAGTGGTTGTACCAGTTAGCATTCTTATCAGCAGTGTATGAGGGTTCCTTTTTCTCCACATTCTGCCCATCATTTGTTATTTCTTGATTTACATGCATTCCAGGTGTGAGATGTTATCTCACTGTGGTTTAGATTTGCATTTCCCTAATAGCTAGTGAAGTTGTGCATTTTTTCATATATCTGTTGGCCATTTATATGTCTTCCTGGGAGAAGTGTTAAAGTGTTGATTCTTGACAAGCTTCTTTTGGAATTCTTAATTTCATACTTGATGAATACTATCCTAGGTTCTAAGAGTATGAGTATTTGAAATTCCTCACAAAAACAACCCATCTATTTAAAAATACATAGTTTGAAGGTGCTCTTTAAAAAACTATACTTAAAGGTCAAAGAAAATTTTTAATGCACTTTAGAACTTTTCATGATATTTTAAGGCAAATAGACAAATATTCTAATAGTGTCTATGTCAGGAGAATAATTCTATTATCTTCAACTGTCTAATGTGCCACGTTTAAAGTTTGTTTCATATATTTTGTTATTTTGTCTTCATTTAAAAAATAATAATTACATTAATTTTAATACAGATATTTACCAAGTGAATGTTGAAAGGCAAACTTGAGTTTGATAAATTTTTTCATTCAGAACCTCTAAGTACTATTAACACTTTGCAAACTCATCAACTGTCTGAGATCAGCCAAAGAAAATGGCATGAATATGTTCTTTCAGCTTCTAAAGGCTTACCTAATAAATCTTTTAATTAATTCCTTAACAACAACTTTAGGACAAAAAATAATTGTTCGCCTATGAACTGTGTTTCAATGAATTTCTTCCTGCAATAAATTAAGGGTGAGTAGATTATCCACTAATTATGTTTATTACTCTAAAAATATTTACTTTTCTTGCAAAATAGTAATTAGGTGTCATAAGGTAAACACAAGGCTTTAAAAAAGCTGTTTTTTTTTCCTATATCATCAATGTTTTTCTCTTGCTAGATTACAATAAATTGGTTATAATTATATCACTGCAAAATAAAAACTAATTTTTTTATACATTTTTAAACTATTTAATGTTTAGATCTGGTTTGCTTTTGTAAAAATAAAAACAATTTTTGTTTATTAAATTATATATTCATCTTATTGTATAATTTGTCTAGGTTTTTTTGGCATTGTACACACTCTAATAAAATTTAGTTTTCTTCAGAGTTGAAAGAAAGTAATCTCTTATATGACAAATCTGAAATTATCATATATAAAACTAATTTGCTATGCAATATTTCCCTGTTTTCAGCTCATTAATTAAATAAAACCATTTTCAGTTTCCAGTAGGTACACTATTTTCCCCCCAATAGAATGTTATCTTTAGAAAAAAAAGACAAAAATTTAAAAAAGGAAGATGTAACATGATTAAATAATTTCCCAAAGAAACAGAATGCAAATATGCTGCTAGAAACATCAGCCATCACAATATTATGGTAAATTTAAAAAAAAAGTAGAATTAAAAAATGGGTATTTTAATATACCATTTTTCTTGTAAAATCTACCAAATATTTTATAGCTGATCCAGATTGTTTTATTTGCCTTAACTAAATCACCCTATTTAATAAATGGTTTATATTGGAATCAAATAATTAATAATAATTAAATATATTTTTGCTCTGTGTAATGGTGAGCTCAATTTATTTTGTACTTTATGTAAAAAATACCTGCCAATCTATAAATGTCATGAATATTTTTAAGACACAATAATTTTTACTCATTAATTTTATTCTAAGCCTTTGTAACAAAGCCCCAGTAGCCTTATGTGTATAATAAAAATGGTCTAAGAACTCTGGACTAGCCCAAACTTAAGAAGACAGAAAACCAAGCATTATCTTCATTTGGTAACAGTGATAGTACCTTTTTACTAAGGGATTTTTAAAAATCTGCTAGAACATATTAAAATTAACAAAAACAGGATTGGGGTTAGAAGATGATGATTAGAGAAAAGATCCTTGAAACAGCTCCTGGAAAATACCATTGAACTGGGATCCTATTGTAGCAGGAGTGTAGCCCCAGCAGAGAGAAAGTATCACCCGAATACCAAGATAGAAGAGGAAGAAGTTCTTTATTCAGCTGGTGGAGCTGCAGCAGACAAAAGTCTTAAATGGCTGAGTTCCCCGACTCACTCTGGTCCTGTTTTTTTATAGGACTTATGGACTTAAAGGGGCAACCTTGTCATCTTGTGATTGGTGGAGGGAGCAATCATGCTGTCTTTTGATGGTGGTCCTAATGCATTGGCAGGTTGTTACAGGAAAAGGAGTCAGCAGAATCAGCATTAGTTCCAGACAGTGGAGGTAGGGTTATAAAGGGGAGTGTCCACAGGGCTTCCTCTCTCATTCCCCGCTTTGAGACCCCTTATAATTTTCACTTTGGGGCCTCATCATCTACATGCTGCTACAGGGGCTAATAGTGTTTCATATACAACATATGTGATGCTGTCTTTTGGTTGATAATTGTCACAATCATTGAGCATATAGCTCAGACTGCTAGTGGGAGGAGACAAAGAACAATTAAACACAGCCCGACGATGGCTAGCATTCCTCCCACTGGGGTTTTAAATCCTCCAAAGGCTGAAAACTATTCTCCCCATAAGCTCTGAGGGTTTCACCTACTCCAGGTTTGCACCAGGACGTGAGCCAACGTCTGGATTTTTCTTACTATGTCCTCTATGACCTGCCCCTAGTCATCAATGTGCAGGCAGCAATTAGTTAAGTTGAACTTTCCACATACTCCCTTTCCTTGGGCCTGTAAGTAATCTAAGGCCAGTCTGTTTTGATAGACAGCATTTTGGATTTGGGTTTGCTACTGTGCTAGGAGTGTCAGCACCCTGCCTGTCTCATTACTTATCATCTCAAGCACTGCTTCTAATCTAATTATTTGGTTTAGCATGTAGATTGGGGTGCAATATCCCCAAGACACATCCTTGGCCCACATAACCAGGTCATAATATTGAATTATTCTCTCAGGGGGGCCACTCATTATCGTTCCAATCCCCTATGGTAACCTCTCTGTTTCTTCAGGATGACAATGGGATAGAGACTTGTAACCAAGCAGTTCTCTGGTTTTCAGTGGCAGCAAAAAGGAGGACACTCTAATTATATCTATGATGCAGCTTCCACTCCAGTATCTGGGAGGCAAGTGTATACCTTATTTCCACATATCCAATACAGTCCAGCCGGGTCTCTCCAGTCCCTTGGGCCCCCTAGGTCACCCAAGCTTCTCTTAGCTGAGTGTACCTATCCAGGGGATTTTGTTCAGTTTTTTTACTTCCCCACCATACACATTTTCCTGTGCTTCAGTGGTCTCTGATTTTTGATGCCCTAAGCGTTGGGTAACTGCCACTTACTTAGGCTTCCATATAGCCTCCAAGAGCTGCAAAATCTCACCTGGATATTTAAAATCCTTCCCTCCTGCTGTTAAAAGTCCCCTTTCTCTGTAGATGTACATGGAGGGTGAGAAAAGCAAATCATGAGTCTGTGAAGATGTTCACATTCTTCCCTTCACTCAACTCCAGGGCTTGGGTCAGGGCTATTAGTTCTGCTTTCTGGGAAGAAGTTCCTTGGGGCAGGGGCTTTGTTTCAATTACATCAGTCAAAGTCACCACTGCATACCCTGCCTGCGTTTCTCCCCCAGAGTTGACAAAAAGCTTCAAATCTGGGTCCCCTAGTGGCTGGTCAAGAAGGTCAGGCCGGCTCAAATACACTGCTTCAATGACTTCCACACTGTCATGCTCAGGTTCCCCACCTCCCATAGTGAGTAGGGTGGCTGGGTTTAAGGAGGACCCAACCTCTAGTCTTGGATTTTCACATAACAGGCTTTGGTATTTAGTAAGATGTCGATTTTTCAGCCAGTGGTGCCCCTTGGTATTCATCAGAGTAACTACTGAATGTGGCACCCGCACTGTTAATTCCTGACCTAGAGTTAACTCATCGGCCTTTTGCACCAGCATGGCTGTGACTGCAAGTGCCCTTAGGCACAGGGGCCATCCTTTTGAGTTGAGTTGTTTGGAAACATAAGTAACCAGCCTTACCCATGACCCAACATTCTGGGTCAATACCCTGACAGCTGTTCTGTTCCTTTCTGATACATACAGCACAAAGGGTTTGCCTAGATCAGGGAGTCCCAAATGTTGAGGTTGTTTGCAGTTCTTTTAGCTTCATGAATGCCCTTTGCTAGTCATATCCCCACTCTATTGGCTCCCTTTCTCCCCTCTTTGTGGCGTTGTAGAGCAGTTTGTCCAGAACTGCAAAGTTTGGGATTCATATGGGGCAAAATCCCACTGCTCCTAGGAACTCTCTAATCGGCCTTCTTGTCTTTGGGACTGGAATGTTCTGAATAACCTGTAGTCTTTTTATTCCCAGTCTTCTCTCCCCTTGCTGACGGATGAACCCCATGTATTTCACCTGCTTCTGGCAGATCTGGGCCTTCTTCCAGGAGACTTTATACCCACAAGCCTCTAACTGTTGCAGGAGTGTGTGTGTTCCTTTCATGCACCACTTCAGAGGATCGTGGCTTAGCAGTAGGTCATCCACATACTGAAGGAGGACACAACATAATTTTCCTAACAAATGTCACCCCAATAACAGGAGGTGGCAATCCGGCATATACAGGAACTGATGCATCATCTCATGGCTTCTGATAGTGCATTTTCATGGGAGGTAGAAAGATTGTTGGCTTAGGGCTCCAGTCTCCCTTATTATATTAGCCTTTTGGAAGGAGAAGTGTGCCACAGTGCTGGTAACCACAGAATGCTCAGCTCTGCTATCAACTAAAAAGTCCAGTCCCTGTCCTCCTAACTTTATTTGTATCATTGAATCATGAGGGTCATCTGAGTCCAGTTGACTTCAGTCATCAAATAGGGAACCCCCTGCCATGTTGAACAGGGCTGTCTCTTCCATGGGACCTGCTTTTGGCAGGGCCACCAGACCCTTTCCTCACTGAGAACATTCATTTTTTTAGTGCCCCGATTCCCGGCAGATGGCACACTGGTCGTGACTTAAAAGGGGGCTTTCTCTGTTGACCCCTCTGACCTTCAGATTTCTTTCCTCCCTGACGAAACCATGGGGTTTCTCTTCTATTCTGATTCAAAGTGGCAGCTTTGAGATCTGCTTTTCTTCTCATCTTCCCATCCTCCTTCCTCTTTTCTTCCACCACCTGATTCATGAAAACTTTATTTGCCACTTCCAGGGGTTGGGAAGCATTCATTACCACAAAGCCTTCCAGTTTCTGGAGCTTGTATCTAATATCCCCTGTGCTCTGGCTCACAAAGTCTGAGTTTACTATCCTCTGGTCTTCCTGACTCTCTGGATTTTAAAGTCATTCAAAATATAGCATCTTGCAAATTCTTTCTTTTTCTGCAGTGATGCTCTTATAGTGACATAGTATGTTCCCTCATTAAACACTAATGAGCACCAACCTGGTCCAGGCCTGTAGCCCAGTGGTTTGTCAAAGCACCTGGAGGGCTTGTTAAAACCCTGGGTTTCCCCGCACCCCCAGCAGTTTCTGCTTTAGTGTGTCTGGGGTGGGCCGGAGGATTAGCATTTCTAAAAAGCTCCAAGGTGTTGTTGATGTTGCAGTTTGGGGACCTGGGGTGTGTTTTCTTCTGCCTTTAGCCTCTTCCTCTTGTACCCTATTCTGTTCCTGAACCCCCACCCCAGGGCCACAAGTGCTCTTTGGTTTGCTTTACTATTCACCCTCTAGTAAAAACAAAGCTTGCTCTCTTTTAGAGGACACTTAGGCAGTAAAACTTTAGAAGCTTAGGCCAGACTCTTCTTTTTTCTGAAAAACCCCACTGTCTTCAGAGTTTCCACTTAGATGTCACCTCCTCCAGGGAAAATTCTTTCTTAAAATTTCTCAGCATGATTGCCAAGGTGGGAGGTGTGCCTTGCACACCTCCCATAACCCTCCATTGAACCAACAGTCACGCCACAAAAAGGTTTCAGAGAGAGAGAGATGGGGAAATTGGAAGAAGTCACACAATCACTTCATTCATCACTGGTGGCTTCCCTTGTGAGGTGGCGGGCCCTCTTGACTTTGGAAGCCCGATATAAACCATTGGCATGAACTGCCCTGAGACATATGAGGTGTCCTACAAAACCATGGTTTGGAACTCTGCATTCACTTTGGCCCTGTGAGGAGGAGTCAGAACCCTCTCCTTTGTGTTCATCTCACTCAGTCTCCAAGCACTCACCTTCACTCAGTTCCAACCCAAGTTCCTATCCTGGGCAGCTTCAGTTTCCTGCTCTAACTACCTCAAGCAGTACTCGGGAGACCTGGAGCGGTATCAGCCCTCCCTTCTGCTCAAAAGGAGTGGGCCCTTTCATTTTTCACCAGACTTACAGTGCTTTAGATGTCTCTTGGTTCCCTGGTGCCCATTCCTCTCAGTGTTCCACTCCTTAGGAACCTGCTGAGGGGGTCCTCTCTGTGCCCTATCTAATCACCCACACAGGGAGGCAAAGCTAGCCATCCTTAGCATGCTCAATGGTTCACACCTCTCAGGCTGATCGCCACCCCCCTTCCATGGGTGCTCCAGAGGTTTGGTAAAAAAACGCCAGGTGATTCCAACCCTACTCTCTTTCTGCAGGTGGTCTCGCTTCCTGGCCAATGCACCAAAATATGTAGCAGGAATCTAGGCCCAGCAGAGAGAAAAAAAATCACCCAAAAACCAAAGATAGAAGAGGAAGGAGTTCTTTATTTGGCTGGTGGAACTGTGACAGACAAAAGTCTAAAATAGCCTAGCTGCCCTATTCACTCTGGTCCTGTCTTTTTCTAGGACTTACAGGCTTAAAGGAGCAATGATGTCATCTTGTGATTAGTGGAGGGAGCAATTGTGTCATCTTTTGATTGGTGGGTTGTTACAGGGAAATGAATCAGCAGAATCATTAGCAGAATCAGCATTAATTCCAGACAGTGAGGGTAGGGTTATGAGAGGGAGTGTTGGCAGGATTTCCTCTCTCACTGTGGAAAAAACCCTGAGTGTCACAGCTCAGCTGAGAGATTCATACATTGCAAACGAACAAACAAACAAACAAACAAAAATGAAAACAAACAAATGAACAAAAACACCTGAAGGTCAGAGCAGGGCGTCAAATGAGAGAGGAGGGAGGGAGTGGGCAGAGCAAAGACAGAGTTGCAGAATGAACAACTTGGGGCTGGCAGAAGAAAAGTGAGGTGGGCTCGGGAGACACTAGCTGAAGAGCAATACAATACTGGGTGTATTAAAAGCCAAGAAACAACAGGAGTTGAGGCATAGGTGGCTGAAACCTGTGAGACCATGGGAGAGTTAAAACTCCAATCAAGCCGTAACATACTAGGGCCCCAACCAAAGCATTGTGTCTCAAGTGGGATAGAGGCTGAGCAAAGGCTGTTGGTCTGCCGTGGTAGAGAATATGGCCCCAGGTGAAATGCAGTGCCATGACCACAAATTGGCTCTGGGCGACTCTGAAACTGAAAGCTAGATGCCTTGGAAATGCTGATGAGAATAAAACACAGTCCTGGTTGAAATGCAGGCTCAGAAGAAAAGAGAAAGGCTGAGCCTGTGGTGCATGCTCTGCTTGTACTTGCCCCATGCCATGACTGCCCAGGCATCCCTGATGAACAGGCTTGTGTTCAGCAGAGCTAGCAACCAAGGGTTTGACCTCAGGACACAAAGCAGCCTTAGGCCAAACTGCCCCCACACCCAAGCAAAAACCATGGATGCTGAGCCTGGCTGTTTTTCCTAACATTTTCCCAAGACTTGCCTTCCTCCCAACTCCATCTATTGTCTGCTTTACAGCCAGCTTTAAAAAAATGGGGTAAACAGGGCAGCAGCATTTTCAACAGATCCTGAACCAGCAGAAGCTGGCAGTAGGTCTCAAGAAAGCTGCAAATCACAGGCACAACAGATTTTTCCAGCACTTATCTCAGAGGCATAGCACACCTTTGCCCACCATGTTGTCTAAATGAGGTGGCACATCGAGACAAGGGCAACTGAGTCAGAGAAGTTCACCTTGCAGGAAAGCTCCCAGAGATAGTAGATCAAATAACCAAGATAAAATACTGTAAGACACTACAGTGACACCCTGGCAGAAGAAAGGCCTCTTTATATCTGCCAGAAAAATAAGTTCTCATGCCCTCAAAAAGAAACACATCAAATACAATGAGTACCTTATGATTCAAAGCCACTTAGAAAGAAAATGGAAAGTCTCCAGAAAAGGAAATTATAGATCTTGAAATACATGAACTAAGTGACAAAGAATTCAATACTACATTTCTTAAGACACTCAGAGAGCTGAAAGAATGTTGGCAATGTACCCAAACACTAAATAATCTCAGAAAAAATCTGTGAACAAAAGGAACATTTTAACAAAGAAATTGAAACTATTAAAAAGAATCAAATAAAAATTCTAGAGATAAACAATGCAATAAAATAACTGAGAAATAAAACTATCATAGCCAACAGGGCCAGCCAACCACAAGTAGGAAAAAAATGAGTGAAGTAAAAAAAAAATGGAACATGGAAAGAATACAGAAAAAAGAAGAGTGAAAGATGAAAGTCAAAAGAAATGGAAGAATTCTACAAGATTATCTGACTATTAGAAAGAAAAACAGAATAATAGGAATAGAAGTTTCAGAACAGTACTCTACAGAGAGCTTACCGAAAGCATAGACAAGAACTTTCCAAATCTACGGTAAGATCTGGAACCTCAAATTCAACAGAAAAATGGGATACTTAGCTACCTAAAATCCAACAGATCTTCTCCAAGGCATATTATTTTTAATATTTCAGAATTCAAAGACAAAAAGAGAATTCTTAAGGCATCCAGGAAACAAACAAACAAACAAACAAAAACTTTAACATTTAAATGAAAGCCCATCACATTATCATCAGACTTCTCAGCAGAAACTACAAGCCAGGAGAAAGTTGAATCAAATATTCAAAATATTAAAAGAGAGAAACTGCAAGCCAAGAATTATTTATCCAGTGAAGTTATCTTTTAGATGTAAAGTAGGAATAAAGACCTTTTAAGACATATAGAAACTGAGGGTATTCTCCAGTACAGGGTCAGCATTTCATGAGATACTGAAAAATGATATTAGACATGAAATAAAAAAATCAAAATAAATGGGGAAGAGTTAGGACATCAAGAAATATATGTGTGTGTATGTATATGTGTGTGTGTGATAAAAAGGGAGGAAGGAATAGCCATATTAAATCCTCATATATCAATAATCATTCTAAATGTAAATTAAATAAACCCATGAATAAAAAGGCACAGAGAAGCAAAATGGATAAAAATAGAAAATAAAACAAAACAAAGCAAAAAACCATAAGTATGCTTTCTTCAAGAGATAAATGTCAGCCATAAGGACAAATACAATCTAAGAGTGAAAAGGTGGAAAACAATACTCTAAGCAAATGGCATCTAGAGAAAAACAGAAGTTGCCATATTGATGTCTGATGAAAGAAACTTCAAAATAAAAATGTTATTAAAAAACAAAGATGGACATTTCATAATGATAAGAGAGACAATACAACAACAAGAAGACATGACACTCATTAATATATAAGCCCCCAATCAGAAACACCAAAATTCACAAAGAAACTATGAACAGAAATAAAAAAAAAATTAAAAAGTATAAAAACAAAAACAAAACACAATTATAGTAGGTGACCTCAAAACACCTTTGACAGCCATGGACAGATATAAAAACAAAAGCTAAATTAGAAAATATCAGCTCTGATACACAACAATTGTACATAATTGACATTACAGGATGCTTTATCCTACAATACAAGACTATGAATTCTATTCTAGTGCACATGGAACATTCTCAAGGATAGAACATATGCTGGGACACAAAGCTAGCCTTAGCAAAGTCAAAAAGATTGAAATCATACTAAGTATATTCCTTATGGAGATGAGCTGAAACACTGGGCGGTGATAACAAGCTTCATTAGGAAAGCTGATGGGCTGCCTCACAATGGGAGAGCAACAGTTCTGACTGTTAGAAGTGAAGTTATATAGGTAGAGGGGTTGCTAGACAAAATGCAGAGGGAGGAATAGGTTGTTAGGCAAAATGCAGAGGGGAGTATAGGTGGTCACTACTGATTGGTCAAGGATAGGTTTCTATGTACCAGGCTAAGGTAAGGGCTAGGGCAAGTTTCAGTCTCCCGAGCCAAGTTATTGTTTCTCAGGCTAAGATGTCAGTTTCCCAAACTACATTTGCAGTTTCCCAGGCTATGCTGAATTACAGTAGGGAAAGAGAAGAGAAGGAGAAGATGGCGGATCAGGAGCCATTTTATACTGAATCTATCATTTCCAGCCTTCTGTTGTATATAATAAGGGGCGGAGATTTTGGCTCTTCTAGCTGCTTCCTGCTGTAAGGGGGTGTCGATCAGGGAAACAAAGGCTGGTGGGGTGCTGAGATAGTATTGATATAGAGTTGTTTCTGTTGGTTCCTATGTGCCTCTTTGTGCAAGATGTAGCATAGATTGGGCAGTTTCTGCACTTATGGCCCATTGTAGAGCTTGTTGTCCACATCTAAGAATTACATTTAAAAAAAATGGTTAGCAACAGTGAAATTGTCCCTGCAAATCCTCCACTTAGGGTTTTTATCCAGGAGAGGGGGTTTAAAGAAGATAATCCTTAAGCTGCCACGGAAAGCATCTCCTCTCCTGGTAGAAGAGAAAGTGAGGAATGAGACATCTGATCTACTTGTTGTTGTAGCTGTAGAATATCTACAGCGAGGTTGGGAGTATATCCCCGAGGATAAGCTCGTATCTCCGACCATGGAGTTCTAGTTTGATTGTAAGAAAAAGAAGTGACACAATAGTTAGAAACATTCCAATCACATTTTAGAGTAATCATGCTATGGAGATTTTGGAATTGATCTCCAAGAAAAATTACAGTGGTCTCCAAGTCAGCCAACCTGATACTAATTTCTTAGTTAATTTTGATTTGTTGATTCCAAGCCTTTCTTGCATTTTTATGCCACTCCTGTACAAACTGAGTAGTCTGTACTGCCTGATGTAAGGTTACTCCAGATACAGCAGCAGTAGTAGCTATTGCTATAATTCCCATGATTGCTGCAATTAAGAGACCAATAAACCTCCTTGTCTGATGTAAAACTTTATGGAGAAGTTGAAAAACAATGTGGACAGTTGGGGAGACTTCCCATACTCTAGGGTCTATGACAGGCAACCATAATCCTCATCTTTTTAAAATCATAATGTGGTCATGGGAGGCATTATAGATTGAATAATCAATACAAGTGTAAAATTTCCCAATAGAAAAACAAAAGGAATTTTAAGATAAACTTGTAGATTGACTGTCTTAGTTTAAAGAACAAGGAAAAGGAGTCTTTAGTGAAGTAGTGGGATGGCTGCTCTCTTTGGTCCATATCATTGCCCCTAACAGTAATAGGGTCTCATACCTATGAAATCAATTTGAGACCGGTTAGTTTACTTTATTGTTAGAGTCAGATTTTAGCCTTAGGTCTACTTAGACATTGGTATCCAGCTAGCAAGAGACTTACAAGCTGGGGTGCATTGGATGAAGCAGCACGATATGATCCCTATAACAATGAACAGAAGAAAAGTGAGGAATGCTTCTTTTAAACTAGCAAGGTTGGGAAGCCAGGAAGTAAGTGAAGAAAGATTAAGGCCGAAAATCCTCTCTCTGTTTGATGTTAGCTACTATGTCATGAATTTTTTTGCCTTTGCCTTCAGTCAGCTGCCAGTTGTCTGAGAGGTTAAAATAGCACATTTCCTTAAATTTTTCACATCCATGATTGTGCCTTAATAGTAAATAATCAATAGCAGCTCTGTTTTTAAGGACAACTTCTCTGACCTGTTTTAGTTTTTCTCCAATGGCATGGATGGCCTAAGAGTTTGCTTTTAGAGCTTTTGCCATGGAGCAAGCAACTTTACTAACTCTATATCTAGAGCAATAGCCAATGCCTGGCTCTATAAACAGATAAAGACACGTTCCTTTGCTGGGATTACAGCAGAAACTTTGAAAGGAAACATACCTTTATTACTTTTTAAAGTCTGATTGGCTACTTTTACTTTTTCTCTAAGGTATAGGCCACTGGCAAGAAAACAGCAGACTGAGTATGAGCTCAAATTTATTTTCATACTCGAGAAGGTTTTAGAGGAATTAGGTCCAGAGTGAGCAGCAAGACAGAGTAAATGGCTAAGTTAATGGTGGCCAAAAGTCTGGCCTGTCTCTGCTCTTGTTTCTGGTCTCACTATTCCTTCCTCTTTTTCCCTGTCTTGGTTGCTGCAGACAATGGAGTAAATTTCCTTGGCCTTCTGCCCATGACCTGCGCAGGTGAACCAGAGGGGAGGTGATGGGGAATGAAGAAATAAACACACAGACACAGACAGGAAAGCTGGGACCAGGTGTTTCTCTGAGCTGAGATGGAGATACAGAGACCCCATCTGGGTGCAGTGAGTTTATTTTATAGGGTGGGCAAAACAAGTGAGATCATAGGAGTAAATCAGTGAAGTGAGACTGGAAAGTACATCTTAACTAGGAAATATAGTTAGTTACAGATAACTGCATTTAATCAATATTTTGGTACATGTTGTTAAGGTATTACTGATTGTATTAATATTCTCTTCAAAGCAAGCAAGCCATAAGTCATGTCTCAAATCATTTCCAGAGACCAAAGAGCTTTGCTCACAATGTCATATTTTTCCACCCAAGCCGGAAACCACATCCCGAGTATTGTCATTGTTCACTCAGCTCTGTGCTGACTTGCAAAACCCTTGAACTGTGGACTCCAAGCACACAGGTAGCCTTGCTAAAACCTGTTTTCTCAAAGGACCGGGCTTCTGGCTCATGCACTCCCTACAGCCTTCCATTAGGATCAGGGATGTAACAATAGGTCAGAGGGATCTTAAGCCTGTTTAGCTTACCACTTAGAACCCTCAGAACCTTAATTTATTCATAACTAAAAAGGCAAACAATTAGCATTTCTATTGGCAAATCTATAAACACAAAATAACTATTAGGAATTTTAAAGAGGACACAAGCTACAGTTCCACAGCGGACAAAATGCTGACTTCAGAGGCTTGATTTGAAAAGTGACCCCCCCTTTTTTTCCATTGTCTCCACCTCAGAAGATAGTGGTCACTGCCTCAGGCAGAGCTTTGGTTACATTTTGGGTTTTTGCAAGACTTTGTTAAGTTCCTAGATTGAGAAAACCTGGTAAAATTTTTACCTTTTTTACCCAGTATATGAAGACACATTTGGTTTCTAATTATAAGGGAACCAGGAGACAAGTGGATTTCCCTGTTTTCTGAATGAAAAACTTGCATACAATGAATCCCATCCCAGTTTCTTGAAGTTCTAACTTGAAGACAGCATAAGAGTTCAAGAAAAGAGAAAGAAGGAAAAAGTTGAAAAACCATGTCTCCTCAAGACCTAAAATAAATAGAGAGAAACTGAGAATTATTGTAAGGGTGAGTTTGCTGGTCAGAGTAGACGGGCATTGAGGAGCCTGATAGTTATAGGTTTGAGACCTGCCAGATGTTTCCGAGTGATAGGGTATTGGGGAACATTAGGAAAAAGATGGAGATCGTGAAGATGAACTAGGACAGGCGTGTGGTTTGTAGCCATGGATGGATTGTTAATATCCCAAACTAGAGGGTTATCAGAAGAAGAAGGTAGGGGAGAGGAGTTGGTGAGATCAGTGAAGGTGAGCAAGGCTGAGTCTGGAGCTTAGGCAGCAAGCAATATAAGAGTGTAATCTTGGGGTGTAAATGAAAAGGAGATGGTGGCCTTGAATTTGGATAAAATGTCTTGCCTTAGTAAGGGAAGTGGGCATTGAGGAATCACTAGAAATTGGTGGTCAAATTGGACAGTATTAAAGGTACAAAGAAGTGGGGGTATAAGAGGAGGATAGGTGATCTTACTTGAGATGCCAGTAATAGTAGTAGGAGATGGGAAGGTAGGACCAGCAAACTCAGGTAATGTGGAATAAGTGGCCCCCATATCCAAGAGGAATGAGATCGGCTTACCTGAGGTTCCAATTGAGTGATCTCTGTAGGGGTCATGGAACCAGGGCACCGTCAATCTTCACCTGCCAACCCCAACAGATCTGGAAGAGAGGCATCAGGGGGAAGTTGTCTGGATGAGACTTACCAAAGGAGGGGGCTGGCCCATTCCCAGGATGGTGAGTGGGACAGTAGACCACCCAGCAGCCCTTCTGGTGACAATGCAGGCAGGGTCCAGGCAGCGGCTGACGGTTTGGGCAAGCTCAGGCCCAATGTCCTGGTCTGGAGCATTTAGAGCATGCCCTTGGGAAATGGGCTTGTTTTCCTGGTTTGTCTGGTTTGCGGGAGACATGTTGCTCAAAAGCATTTTGCAAGAGTTGGTATTTAGCCTGATCTCTGTTCCATTTGTCCCATTTTTCTTGTTCCTCTCTATTATTAAATACCTTGAAGGCAAGATTGAGGAGCTCTTGTTGTGGGGTGGTAATAAAGGTTTCTGGGTCTGACGAGAAAGATGCCAGGTGTTTTTTTCAACTTGGGAAAGGTCTGAGAGAGAAAAGGAACATGGATGCAGACAATTCTCCAGTAGGAGGGGGATGGGAAGAATTAGAGTGGTGTTTGAATTGAGTATGAGGTGGAGATGGGGCGCAGGTTGTGGCAGGGTGGTGGAGTAGGATTAGGAGGAGGAGCAGGAGCAGCTGCGGCAGGAGGGGGAACAAGTGCAGCGTCTGCTACAGGGACCAGAGGTTGTTGGGGTTTATAAGGGGGTGGAGGAGGTCGCGGTATGGGGGCAACATGATCAGTCGGTTCAAAAGGGGGATCAGGAAGGGGTGGAGTGGATGACTGAGAAGGAGGGGATTGAGTTCGGGGCTTAGATTTGAAAGCCAGAAGAATCTGAAAAGTAAAGCAAGATTGACAGAAGGAGGGACGAGAGTGGAGGGTGGAGAAAGCTTATACATAAGCAATCTCAGGGTCCTTGCCAGTGCAGTGATAATAATAGTCTAAGTCCATGAGAATATTGAAATCAATTATCCCATTTTCAGGCCATTGTGACTGGTTGTCCAGATGATATTGAGGCCAGGCTGTGTTGCATAGAAAGACCAATTGTTTAGGTTTGATCTCACCCGCCAGCCCAAGAGACTTGAAATTGGTGAGGAGACAACCAGGTGGTGTGTTCCAAGGGGGTTTAGAATATGAGGAGCCCATTGGGCATAGAGGTGAGTATAATTATACAACTGATGAGGAAAGAGAGGCAAAGAGCATCCTCATTGCCTTCTAGATTCCTCCAGAGCTCTCAAGAGCATAGGATTGATCTCTCTCCCAGTCGTCACCAGGAAAGAGGATACTCAAAACGAGGGAACTTACTGGCCAGGCACCTGGATGTTCGTAGAATGAGAGTAGACAGAAGGCCCAAAGTAGAGTAGTGGTTAGCCAATAATATTCACCCTAGAAATAGTGATGTGGGATGGAGAAGGTTTCAAGGTGGCCAGAACCGAAAGACTCAGGACAATTGGCAAGGTGGGAGAGATTCCAATGCTCCCAGTTTGGCAGGGTTCAGGAAGGGAAGCCTGGGAGGACCAATCACCCTCGTGTCGGGGGATCGTCCAAGTCCCAGCACTCCCTTCCCAGGTTTTGGCACCAAAATGATAGAGACAAGCTGAAACACCGGGCGGTAGTAACAAGCTCTATTAGGAAAGCTGCCAGGCTGTTTCACAATGGGAAAGCAGCAGCTCCGACTGTTGGGAGTGAAGTTATATAGGTAGGGGGTTGCTAGACAAAATGCAGAGGGAGGAATAGGTTGTTAGGCAAAATGCAGAGGGGAGTATAGGTGGTCACTACTGATTGGTTAAGGATAGGTTTCTATGTACCAGGCTAAGGTAAGGGCTAGGGCAAGTTTCAGTCTCCCAAGCCCAGTTATTGTTTCTCAGGCTAAGTTGTCAGTTTCCCAGCCTACATTAGCAGTTCCCTGGGCTACACTGAATTACAGTAGGGTAAGGGAAGAGAAGGAGAAGATGGCAGATCAGGAGCCATTTTATACTGAATCTATCAAATCTCACACAACAAAGCTTTAAAATTTGAAATCAACTGTAAAAAATAATCAGTTAATGTCACATATACATAGAGACTAAACAACATGTTATTAAAAATTACTGGATCAAATAAAAACTAAAGGGAGAAATAAAAAATATTTAAAAACAAATAAAATAAAAATACAATGTATTAAAATTATTGGGATATAATGAAAGCAGTAGTAAGAGGAAAATTTATATCATTACAGACCTACGTCAAGACACAATACCTATACAAATAAACAACTTAGCATCCCATCTTAAAGAACTAAAAAAAGAAAAACAAAAAAATGCCCCAAGTCAGGAGAAGGAAAACAATAATAAAAGTTTGAGCAGAACTAAACAAAACTGAGAACAGAAAGACAATAGAAAGAATGAATGTAACAAAAAGCTGGATCCTTGAAAAAAAAATTCAATAACATAAACAAACTGTGTAGGTTAATGTAAGGGCAAATAGAAAATAAATAACTAGAAAAATGAAAGGAAAGAAATCATCACTGATGCCACTGAAATATAAAGGATCATAAAGAATAATATGAAGGGCTTTATGTAAACAAATTTAGCAACCTAAAAAAAAAAATAGACATGTTTCAAGAAACATATAGTGTATCTAAACTGAACCAAGAAGAAATGGAAAATCTAGATAGACCAATTAATAATAACAAGATTAAAACAATAATACAAAACCTCCCCAAAGGTAAAAGCCCAGTACCAGATGGTCTGACAAACAAGTTTTATCAAGCATTCAGAGAAGAATTAATGCCTATCATTTTCGCATTCTTCCAAAAAACTAAAGATGAGGCAATACTTCCCAACTGATTTACCAGGCCAATATTACCCTAATACAAAAACCTGGTAAGCATAACACAAAAAAGGAAGCTATAGATGAACATTTTTAATGAACGAAGATGTAAGAATCACAAACAAAATATTAGCAAATAGAATAAAACAATGCATTAAAAAGATTGTGCACCATGATCAAGTGGGATTAATTCCAGGAGTACAAAGATAATTAAATATACAAAAATAAATCAATGTGCAACACCACATAAACAAACTAAAAGATAAAACCATATGATCAAATTAATTAATTCAGAAAAAGCACTTGACAAGATACAACATGCATTTATGATCAAAACACTGAATAAAAGGGTATAGAATGAAAGTACCTCAACATAACAAAGACCATATATCACAAACTCTCAGTTAATATACTGAATGGGGAAAAGCTAAAACCTATTTTCCTAAAATCAGGAACAAGACAAAGATGCCTCCTGTTGCCCTATTATTCAACATAGTACTGTAGGTTTTAGCCAGAGCAATCAGGCAAGAGAACAAAAGAAATGGTATCCAAATTCAGAGTGAAGAAGTCAAAGTGCCACTATTTGCTGATAACATAATTCTTTATATAGAAAATTTCAAAGACTCCACCAAATAACTATTAAAAACAATAAATAGATACAGTAAAGTTGCAAAATACAAAATCAATGTACAAAAATCAATTGCATTTTTATGCACTAACAAACCTTCAGATAAAAAAATGAGAGAATCAATGCCTTTTATGACAACAACAAAAACAATAAAATACCGAGCAATGAACTTAACGAAGAACATGATGGGCTTACACACTGAAAACTTTAAGATACTATTAAAAGAAATTGAAGAAGACACAAAGAAATGGAAAGATATTTTGTGTTCATTAATTGGAAGATTCAACTTTGTTAAAATGGCCATATTACTCAAAGTGATAAGCAAATTTAATGCAAATCCCATTTAAATACCACAGACATTCTTTAAAGAAATAGATTTTTAAAATTATCAGATTTGTATAGAACCACAAAAAAACCATAAGCCAAAGTGATCCTACATAAAAAGAATAAGGCTGCAGGTATCACACTGTATGATTTCAATCTATACTACAAAGTGTCAATAATTTTAAAAAGCATGAAATCGGCAGATAAACACACAGAGAGATGATTAGAATAAAATAGAAAACTCAGAAACAAACACACAGGTATATAGACAAATAATGTTTTACAAAAAACAAAAAATATGCAATGAGGAAAGGGAACGCTTTTCAGGAAATGGTGTTAAGAAAATTAGAAAACCATATGGAAAATAATGAATCTGAACTTCAGGTTATCACTATATATAAAAATTAACTCAAAATGGATTAAAGACCTCCACAAAAGACCCCAAACAATAAAGTGTATAGAAGAAAATATCAGTACTAAACTTAGAGACTTTGGGTTCAGGGAGAACTTATTAAACCTAACCTCAAAGGCAAAGAAAGTAAAAGCAAGAATAAATGAATGGGACTATATCAACCTAAAAAGCTTCTGCACAGCAAGAAACCATCAACTAAGCAAAGAGACAACTGACTGAATGAGGGAAAATACTTACACACAACACCTCTGATAAGTAATTAATATCTAGAATACATAAAGAACTCATACAACTCAACAACAATAAAACAAATAATCCAATTAAAAAATGAGCAGAAGACCTGAATAGACACTTTGCCTATGAAGACATACAAACGGCAAACATATATATAAAAAAATGCTCAACTTCATTAGCCATTCAGGAAATGTAACTCAAAACCACCATGAGATATCACCTAACATCTATTGGAATGGCTATTATCATCAAGGTATAACAAGTGCTGGAGAGGCTATGTAGAGAAAAAAACCCTTGCACACTGCTGTTGGGAATGCAAATTTGTACACCGATATGGAGTACAGTATGGAGTTTCCTCAGAAAATAAGAAATAGAGTTACCATGACACCCAGCAATCCCTATTTTTGGTATCTCCCACCAAAATTTGAAAACCTTAGTTTGCAAAGATTTATTTACCTCAATGTTCATCACAGCACTGTTCACAGTGGAAATAACCAAAGTCCCCTTTGATAGATGACTGGATAAAGAAGCTGTGGTATATATACCCAATAGAATATTACTCAGCTGTAAGAGAAGATGAAATATTGCCATTCATGAAAAAGTGGATGAACCTTGAGGTCATCATATTAAGAGAAATAAGTCAGACAGATAAAATCAAGAACAATATGACTTCACTCATATGTGGAATATAAAACTAAAAGCAACAAAGAAACAAAAACTCACAGACATCGTCAATAGTTTAGTAGTTACCTAAGTGTAAGAGGAGAGGGAGATGGGAGAGAAGGAAGGGAGAGTCATATATATGGTGATGGAAAAGATCTGACTCTGAGCCGTGAGCACATAATGCAACACATAGACAATGTACTAAAGAACCATACACCTGAAACCTATGTAATTTTTGCTTACAAATGTAACCCCAATAAATTTAACAATTGAAAAATGTCTAAAAAAACAACATAATTGAAACTGATTCTTAGGTTAATGAGCAAGAAGACACATAGAAGAGATAACTTGATTGATTGATAGAACAAATTACAATAAGAATAACATGTTTGCATAGCACACAGTGTTTTTACATACAATTATCTTAATTTTTATGCAACTAGAAATCACTCCATACCTTTTTTATTCCATGATTGATCTGTGTATATAAACATAGCTACCTGAAAATATGGGAAATATAAACAATATTAACATAAGAAGCATATATTGAACTAGACCCCATGTTTCTATAGCCTTCTGTCTCTGAGAATAAAAGCAGAAGTTTTGTTTGAGTACAACAGGCCACAATTATATACCAAACAACACAGATTTTCTTTAATAATCTATTATGGCTCTGCCATCCCAAGATATACTTAAAAATTTTTATGTGGTTAATTATTTTTAAATAAATTTTTATAAATATTATTTTTCTGTAAATTTATTCATTCATCAGTTATTAAATTCATACTATATTTCAGGTATTTTCTAGATTTTGGGGATATATGAGTAAACAAAACAGATATCTCCTTTCACATTGTTAAAATTCTAGTTCAAAATAACAATATATATAATTATATATAAAATCTTAGAAGAAATGTGGTGTGGAATAAAGAAAATTAGGGCAGATTAAGAGGATTGTAAAAGGCAGTTTTAGTGGAATATAAACTATTTTTTAAATCTTTTTATTACTTCTAAACATTTCTATAAGTTTATTCAATTACTTCTTTTAAACTTTAACCTGGTCACAAACACACATGTTCATATACATCAGTAATTTTTTCCCAACATGTACACACACATCACACTAACAAATTTACTGTCCCGGTTGCACGTAACACAATAATTAAGAACATGTGATATGACAGCAACTATTTTGAAATTGTTAAACAAACAAAAAAAAACTTTTATGGCCTAAAGTTTTTCTAAAATAAATACAAATAACGCATCAGGTAAATTTCTAATATATAAATAACTAATAAGACTTAACAACAAAAAAACAAACAACCCAATTAAAAAGTGGGCAGAAGAACTAAACAGACACTTCTCCCACAAAGAAATACAAATGGCCAGCAGACATATGAAAAAATGCTCACTCATTAGCTATCAGGGAAATGCAAATTAAAACCACAATGAGATACCACCTCACACCTGTTAGAATGGCTATTATCAACAAGACAAGGAATAACAAGTGCTGGAGAGGATGTGGAGAAAAAGGAACTCTGGTACACTGCTGGTGGGAATGCAAATTGGTACAAGGGCTATAGAGATCAATATAAAAGTTCCTCAGAAAATTGGAAATGAAGTTAATATATGACTCAGCAATCCTTTTTCTGGGTATCTATCTAAAAAAATCAAAAATGTCAGTCCACATAGACTTATGTGCCCCAATGTTGATCGCAGTGCTGTTCACAGCGGCCAAGTCACGTAAACAACCATAGTGCTTTGTGACAGATGACTAAATAAAGAATCTGTGGTACACATACACAATGGAATATTACTCAGCTACAAGTTAAGATTAAATACTACCATTTGTGAAAAAAATAGACGGACCTTGAGATCATGCTAAACAAAATTAAGTCAGAGAAAACCAAGAACCATATGACTTTACTCATGTGTGAAATATGAAACTGAAAGTAACAAAGAAAACAAACAAAAAGCAAATTATTGACACAGTCAATAGTTCAGTGGTTACCTGAGTATAAGGGGGAAGAGGGTGGAAGAGAATGGAGAAAGAATCAAATATGTGGTTATAAAAATAGAACTGACTCCGGGTGGTGAACACATAATGCAACACATAAGACACACTAGAAATTTGCACCTGGAACTATGTAATCTTTACTAACCAATGTCACCTCAATAAATTTAACAATTAATAAAATTTTAAAAGTAAATAAAATGTTGACACATGTTATAATATGGATGAACCTTAAAGACATTTTGCTAAGTCAAAAGAGTCAGTCAAAAGATACCAAATATTGCATAATTCCACTTATACAAGGTACAATTAATATTCAAATGTATAGAAGCAGATAGTAGAAGGTGATTTTTCTGGGGCTGAAGAAAGAAGAAAATGGGGAGTTACTGTTAAATGAATATAGAATTTCAATTTAGGTAGGTAAAAACTTTCCAATAATGAATAGTTGTGTTGGTTGCATAAAAATGTGAATGTACTTAATGTTACCTAGTGTACATTTAAAATTGTTAAAATGGTTAACATCATGTTTTACATATTTTACTGTGTAAAAGAAAGAATTGTGGGCATGGACATTGACACCAAGGAGCTTAAATATTTTTGGCAAAAAAAGATACGTATGTTATTTTTATTTAGAAATTTATTATCAATCGTTTAGCTGAGTATGATTCATGTAGGAAATGGTTTAACAGTTTAGAGTAAAGTTAGAGTAATCTGAGATAATCTTACCTAATAATTCTTAATCCAGGAAGAACTGTAGCCACATTCTGAATTATTGAAATGATTTTAATAGAAGAAGAAGAAGAACATAGTAAGGCAAAGGTAAATTAACCTCATATCTTAAAAAAAAGTCTGACCAAGCAAAAGTGATACTTTGTTAAAACAGGTGAAAACAAGATTGGTTAGAAAGAGCAGGGAAAGACTGAGGAAAAGTTATAGCTGAGAAATTGAGACTGTCTCTAACAGACAGTGGGAAAACCACCTTAAATTTTTATGCTACAAAATTACAGAATAAAAATGTTACTTCAGAGTATTTATTTTAGCCTTTCCTTGATTTATGGTTTATAAACATTTCAATAACATATTTTTTTTCCTAAACTGTTTGATAGCCCAGTATGTCTCCTAATGCAGACCACCAAACAAAGCTCAAAGATATTATATTCTTATAACTGAAGATAATGACTTCAGTGTTTAATATATTTTAAAATCTGTTTTGAGACATAACAGTTTACATTCCAATTTCAGGAAGATAAGACATCTCGAGTAATCTGAAAAGTGAATGTAATTCTTTTATGAATTGTAACTATCAATAAGCTAATATTTTTCAGCAATACATATTTCTATGAAGTATTTATTCATCAAAGACACTGGAGAAAAATGTATTTAAATAAAATATATTAATAAAATAATTACAATTGTTATGACTAAAATATTAAGTGTGCAATACCTTTCAAATAATGTAGACATGGAAGCCTAAGTAATTTACTCAAACTTGCAAGATGCCATCATTTTTTCTGATGCTTTTTTAAATTCTTCTCTTTTGCAATTCACTTACTGTTTGAATTATAATATAATTGAATTATATTTTAGGTTTCAAATATTCTACTATGAATATATGCAAAATTTTGTGCAAATTCTACATGTAAACTATTTAGTTCCTTTTGTGAGATATAATTAACAATGTCTACTTATCAAAATTTAGTGAGTTACTAATGAAGTGTGTAAAACTATTAACAGGAGACTACTTAGAACCCTCTCACTTAAATGGCTACTAATTCAACTTGCCTTCTTATCAAAACCAGCTTTACATAAAAGTAGAATAGAGTTTTGTATGTTTGCAATTTGATGTCCCTGGAATATGAGGGCTGTCCAGAAAGTATCCAGCCATGTAATATGGAAAATAAAGACATTTATGACTGGATATTTTCTCAGATGGCCCTTATATATCAGGCCAATTAGAATTCTTCTACCTACCTAAAACAGAACTTAAATTCTACTAATCCCCACTGCACCATTACTGTAAAAGTGAAACCAGATCAAATCCTTTCCAGTCATCAAATTCTAATTCCTTTTTTCTAAAAGTTTTCAAATAAGCTGAGTTGCTATTAGTCTTGTGCTCTAAATAAAGAAGATGATGTCAGAATTGGATAAATCAAGCATAGTGAGAAAAGGTTAAAAAAAATGCATTGGGTCAGTAACTGAGGCTTAAATATACCTTTTGAAGAAAACCTGAAACCTAGTCAACTACAAAGACACACTTTTTTATATTAAATATCTTAATGTACTTCTGTATTGAAAGACCACATAGATCTAATATAGGAATGCCTATATCAAGTTTTTTGATAAACAATACAGCTAGGCAGGAGCACCTTCTCTCTGGATGAGGAGTAAGTGGCTGTATTACTTTGTAAAACTTTGTACAGTTAGTGAGATTGTAATTTGATATGGTCATTCTGAATAATAGTATAGATGTTTCTCAAAAACTAAGCATAAAATGAGCATATGATTGAAATATCTCACTTTTGGATATACAACAAAAAATTTAAAGCACGTTCTTGATGAGATACTTGCATACCCATGTTTGGATAACCACTATTTACAGTAGCCTAAATATACAAACTGTTAAATGCCCACTCAGGATGAATATATTAATAATGTGTCATACATGTGCAATGGAATATCATTAAACATTAATAGAAGAAGGAAATCTTACCATTTACAAGAACATTGATAAATACATAGAACATGTTTTTTGTTTTTGTTTTTTTTTTAATTTTTTTAATACATGACCATTAAAGGCTGTGGTCAATTATTTTAGTGGTAAGTTAATTATTGGACACTTATATATGTCATCAGATAATGCTAGTTAAAACAATAAGATAGCAGAATAACCAAAATTCATAACACTGGCAACCAACAAACACTGACAAGAACGTGGAGCAACAGGGATTTTCATTCATTGCTGCTGGAAATGAAAAATAGTATAGTTGCATGAAAGACAGTTTTACAATTTTTTCCAAAATGAAACATAATTTTAACATATGAATCAGCAGTTGCATTTTTAATATTTATCCAGAAAAGTTGAAAAATTATGTTTGCACAAATATTTGCACATAGATGTTCGTAGAAATTTATTCTTAACCGGAAAAACATGAAATCAATTAAGATGCCCTTCAGCAGGTTAAGTGATAAATAAGTTGTGGTAACCCAGAAAATGAAATATTATTCATTGAAATAAAATTCATTTTATTGTTTAGAAGCTAAAAATATGAACTACTAAACAATAAAAATGCATGAAGGAAACTTAAATGCATGTTACTAAATGAAAGAAGCAAATCTTGAAATGCTACTTATTGTATGATTCCAAAAATATGAAATTCTGAAAAAGGCCAAGCTACAGAGACATTTTTGAAAAAATCAGTGTTTTATATGGGTTCAGAAGAAGACAATGATAAATAGTTGAAACATAGGAATTAATTAAAGTGAAACTATCATATATAGTCCTATAATTGTACATTTGTCATTAAACAGTTTTCCAAACCTATAGAATGTACAACACCAAGAGTGAACCTTAATATAAACTATGATTTTGGGCAATAATAATGGTTCAATGTAGCTTAATTAATTGTAGCAAATGTACCACTCTAGTGTGGGATATTTAAAATGGGTGCAGATTGGCATGAAGTGAAAACAAAGAGTATATGGAAAATCTCTATGCTGTCTACTCAATTTTACTATAAACCTAATACTGTGCTAAAAATAATGTCTATTTTTTTAAGAAAAGAGAATGTAAGGTTGAAGTATAAATGGTAAATAGTGAAACTTTATATGGTAAAACAACTTACTGGACTCTCACTCAGCAAGCAAGTTAAAAAATATTTTAAGAATAGATTAAAATACCTGGAAATTGCCCTGAAGCATACAACCAATAGACAAAAAGTTAGTAAAGAAAATCTAGTTAAGTTAGTGAAAATAACAAAGTAAGAACCCCTGACATTTTGCTTTTCATAACAAAAATTAGAATACTGAAAAAACTTTTGAGAATGAACTTTTCTACACCTTGTAAAATTAAACAAAATTTGTAACAATTCAGGAATGAATCATTTATAAAATATATAAACCTCAGTAAAAAACAGCAAGTTTTATATTGTTTTAGCTCACTTAACTCAAATGTCCTATTCCCCAGTTCCATGTTAACCTCAAAAAGCAACAACTCATAATCATGCTGAAAAACAGTAGCTTGGAAGTCAACAAGTACTTTAAGAACTCTTTCTTGTTTCCAGCCAAGATAGCAAAGTAAATGTTGTGTTTCCCTCCTGTCATGACCACATCAAAATTACAAGTAAACTACAGAGCAACCATCACTAAAAATAGCCTGAAGTTGGGGAGATCCAAGATGGCAGAGTAGGTAACAACTGCGCCTATTTCATTCCATGAACACATTAAAATTACAAATAAATCGGGGGTTCCCTGGTGGTGTAGTGGCTAGGCTTCAGCATTCTCAATGCCATGGCCTGGGTTTGATTCTTAGTCAGGGAACTACCCAAAAATGAAAAAAAAAATTACAACTGAATTATTGGACAATCAACATGGAGAACCACCCAAAGTCTAGCTGAACAGAAGTTTTATAACTAAGGATACAAACAAGAGGAGGCCACCGCGAGATTTGTAGGAGGGTCATAGATGCCAAAGAAGCCAAACTTGTGGTGATAGTAGAGAATCCAGAGGGATATCTAAGCCACAGATGTTCTCCCTAGAGAAGGGAGGGACCCCAGCTGCATACCAGGTTTCCTAGCCTGAAACACTGGTGCTGAAAAGAGAAGCCCCACAACATCTGAACTGTGAAGAATAATGGGGACTCTGACTGTCCGGTTGAGAGGGATGGCTTCACAAAACTCAGATGTCCTCTCCCAGGAACTCACCCTTGGCTCCAGCAAAGGAATACTAACTAAGGGGGCATTGGAGTCATACAAGGGGCAGACTGAAGTGTCTGGGTTTGGATCAAGGGCTGGAGGACAGTCACCATTTTTCCTGGGTGCACTCTCCTCCCATGCAGTCAGATGATGGGTGTCACCTTCCCCATGTTGTACCTGCCCCCACACTGCCAAATCTGAACCTGATTGTTCTGTTGAGCTTTACTCACCCCACCCTGCTGACTCACTGAGACACCAACACACTGAACTCTGCCAATGCCACAGACATTTTCTCTGGTGAGCATCCAGCCCCACCCACATTGCAATATTCCTTGGAATACTATTTAAGTCCTCAGGCCCCAAGCTGGTGGTGACCAGCATTGGTGTGCTCTGAGACTTTTGCTGAGTAGCCCCATGCATAGTACTGACAAAATCAGAATCTACAGAAGCACCCAGCACAGGTGACCAGGGAGACAATGCCAAGGCCCTGGAGGGCACCTACTAGATAAGGCACTCCAGCAATACTGGGAGACATATTAGATCTATGTAATACATAGATCTAAGTAATACATACAAACAAATACAAACAGGTATCCAAAATGAGAAAACAAACAAAAACATACATCCTATATAATAGAATGACAGAAAATTCCAGTAGAAGAAGTAAATGAGATAGAGGCAAGCAACGTATCACATACATAACTCAAAATGATTTTAAATATGCTCAAGGAACTTAGTGAAAACTTCACTAGAGGGATAGCAAGCATAAAGAGTGACATAGAAACCATAAAAAACAGATCAATCAAAAATGAAGAATACTGTAACTGAAATTCAGAATGCAATAGAAGAAATCACCAGCAGACTAGATGAAACAGAGGATCAAATCAATGAATTGAAAGACAAGATAGCAGAAAACATCCAGTTAGAACAGAAAAAAGAAAAAAGATTAAAAAAAATGAGGATAGTTTAAGGTGCCTCTGAGACAACATCAAGCACAAAAACATTCACATTATAGGAATACCACAAGGAGAAGAGAAAAAGCAAGGATTGAGAACCTATTTGAAGAAATAATGACTGAAAACTTCCTTAACCTGTTGAAGGAAATAGACATACAAGGCCAAGAAGCACAGAGAGTCCCAAACAATATAAACCCAAATAGGTTTACCCTAAGACACATTATAATCAAAATGGGAAAGTTTGAAAATGAAGAGAAAATACTAAAAGCAGCAAGAAAAAAGCAACTAGGTACTTATAAGGCAACTCCCATTAGACTGTCAGCTGATTTCTCAATAGAAACTTTGCAAGCCAGAAGTAAGTGGCAGAAAATATTCAATATGATGAAAAGCAAGGACCTACAACCAAGATTACTCTACCCAGCAAGGCTATCATTCAAAATCCAAGGACAAATAAAGAGCTTCTCAGACAAGCAAAAGCTATAGAAGTTTATCACCACCAAACCAGGATTACAAGGAATGTTAGAAGGACTGCTTTAAGATGAGAAAGAAAAAAAAAAAGCTAAATTATGAACAAAAAATGGCAATACGTACACATCAATAATTACCTTCGATTTAAATGGATTAAAAGTTTCAATCAAAAGATATAAAGGGTATTACACTGGAGTATCAAACAGGAAGACAGAGTCTAGTTGACTTTCCTTATAGGTGAAATTCAAAGATGAAGATAAACAAGTGAACAGGAACAGGTTCATAGATATTGGTAACATTTGGTTGGTTGCCAGATGGGAGGAAGATTGGGAAAGGTGGTTAAATAAAAGGAAGAGATATGGAAGTTCAGTTTGCTGGTTACAAAGTAATTGTTATGGGGATAAAAGTTATAACATTGGAATATAGTCAATAATGTTGCAATAACTGTGGGTGGTGTCAGATGATTACTAGACTATTGGGGGTGATAGAAAGATGTTGGGAGTGGTGGATAAAAAAGGGAAAGAAATCAAGAAGTACAAATTCATAGTCACAAAAGAGTCACACAGACGTGAAGTGCAGCATAGGGCATTGTGAGGCAAATGGAGTCAGGCTCTTGCCACACTGCCATAATCACACTAACCTGTGATGTAACCATGACTTGCACTTTCCCAGGTGGCAGCCATTTTTTGTTTGTGCATCTTATGTGCTCACGTCTTGGTACCTGCTTACATAAGGGGAGGGGACTCTTTGGGAGCTCGTGATGCCCTACTGTGCACTGACTCTCAGAGGCCATTTTGTTTCTTCTTCGCTTCTGAAATAAAGGCCATGTTTAAGTTGCCTGCAGCTCCTCAGTTCTTTGGTCTGCCTGGATCCATTGTTAACTACAGTCATTGGCAAGACACTTGGCATCAGAAACAGGATCCACAGCAGATGGGTATGAGCTGACTGCACCCTTGGAGGGAGGGATTGAGGGGTGGCCTTTCATGAGTATGTGGTACCCAGTGGCACATCTCCTCTCTACCTGGGAGCCTACTCAGGGGTGGCCTGAAATGAATAGGAAACCTATATATGTGGAGAAGGCCCTCCAGACATGGGGAGAGACCTTCAACATGGCAAGTACCCACACGGTGGCTGGAGCCATGGGGTGGCTCTTTCTTAAAGCCTTTGAGGCAGAGTCAGAGGTGACTCTGCATGAAGCAGCATGAGATCAGAAGCTCCCAACTGAGCTGAATAAAGATGCAGGTGCAGGCTGTAGAGAACACCAAACAGCTGCAGGCACTCCAGACTGAGCAGGACCTAATAAAGGTGCACGAATAAGTTGTGGAGGAAAACAGGCAACTGCTGATGAAAGAATGCTACCACTTGCAGTTGGGGTTGTACAGGAGGTCCCCCATTGTCACGTCAGATTACTTTGTGGAGTAAAAGGAACCAAAATTGCAGTTCTGCACTTGGCCCATAGTGACACAAAAAATGAAATCCCAGCAGCCTATGGAAAAGGGGGATCACCCTGCAGGTGCTCCCCAGATGACTGACTTCACCACTTGCCACCCATACACTCAGGTTGAGTGAGAAGACTTGGGTAAGAAATTCTGACAGTCCAGTGAACCCCTGGTCAGCTGGCTTTTGCAGCTCTGGGACCTGGGAGTAGATGGTATAATAAGTACAGAACATGAAATAGAGATATTAGCCTCTGTGACCATGTACCCCTTGTTGCATCAGTGATTGCAGGGTAGCTCCAGGTATGTGAAAGGCACACACTCTCTGTTGGATTGACTCATGGCAGCCATCTGAATGGTGTGGATGTATGCAGGAGACATTCCTAGGAAGGTTAGTAAGTAGCAATCCTATATTGAGTTTGTGCAGGTGTTACGGGAGGTGGGTATGCAGAACACGATGTTGAATCCAAATACGCAACATCCAGATGATGAGATATTTATGGCAGGTGTGAGAGAAAATGTGTTGCAAAATTCTCCCTCTTCCCTGTTTAGATTGCTCATGGCGATTTTGGCACTTTATGTGGGCCACCCCATGAATGAGGTCACTGTGAAGGTGGTGAGTTTGGAGGAAGACAAATCCAGGTGTATGCTGAAGGAAGTCCCTGCAGTGGTCATAAAGGCACAAGCGACCAAGAGGAATGGACCCATAAAGGTCGCATTAAATCAGATATGAGTAGATCTCGTGTTGGCTGGGGTTGATAAAGAGAAAGTTCATGAAAAACCCAATGCCTGTCTGTTGGGGCTTTGGCAGAAACTGACCAATGGTTCGGCCCAGTGAGAAAGTGAGAGAATGTGAGTGATGAAAGGACTACAAGGCTTGAGGCTCATGTGGTCCACCTCCAGGATCATTTAGTGCAGTGGGAGAATCTTCCCATGGAGCCCCTGATCCATTTCAAATAGGGTGAAGGCCAAGGAACCCATCTACTGGGGAAGGGCAGGGACTGGAGTCCACATGTGGAATTGGCAATCCACTTGTCCCCACCATATACAGATAGATCTGGCCTTAGTGGATACTGGTACTGAATGTTCTCTCTTGTATGGAAATCTGGAGGAGTTCTAACTGGAGCCCCAGTAGTCATTAACAATTATGGGGGCAAAGCAATCCAGTGAACTCTGTAGACATTCCACTGGAAATATGTCATCTGCTGCCAGACATATAGAGTTAATTTGTCATCCATTCCTGAGTATACCTTGGGAGTGGACATTATGCAGGGGTTGTGATTGAACAACATGGCAGGAAAGTTTCACCTCCATGTGTGGGTGGTGAAGGCTGCGGTGCAGAAACATGCTGGGCATGCATCTTTGCAGCTGCCCTCTCTCCAACGGATTGTGCACACTCAGCAGTACAAGCTGTCAGGAGGCCATGAGGAGATAAGTGGGATGATACGAGAACTAGAAAATGGGGAGATACTGTGCCCTACTCACAGTCCTTATAACTCCCCACTAGGACTAGTGGGAAAGTCAGATGGCACCTGGTGAATGACAGTTGACTACCTTGGATTGACTAAGGTAGTGCTGCCTTTCTAGACAGGTGTCCTATCAGTGGAGGACCTGATGGATCCTCTAAGTCAAGAATTGGGGACCAATCATTTTGTTACTGATTGTGCTAAAGCCTTTTATCCATTGATATAGCCTTGGAGTGCCAAGACCAATTTGCATTCATGTGGGAAGGCCAACAGCTGACTTTTATTGTCCTTCCCCAGGGGTACTTGCATAGCCCCACACTGTGCCACGGACTGGTGGTGGCAGACTTGGCACTATGGTCCCAACCTGAGAATGTATGCCTGTGCCATTACATTGATGATATTATGTTAACTAGTAACTCTCTTGCAGATCTAGAATGTGCTGTTCCTGCTCTCCTAACCCACCTGAAAACATATGGTTGGGTGAGCAAATGACCTGAAGCTGCACTGGCCGAACTTGCCTGTCAAATTCTTGGGGGTTATTTGGTCAGATAAGGCAAATGTTTTTCCCAACATGGTTGTAAATAAGATTCAAGCCTAACCTGTACCTACCACTGTTAAGCAATTGCAAACTTTCCTTGGACCCTTGGCATATTGGAGTACATTTGTGCCCCATTTAGCCCAACTGCTGAGACACTTGTATTCCTTGCTTAGTAAAGGGGCTCAATGGGGCTGGACAGAGAGGGCCCAAGCAGGTTTTGACTCCTCTAAGGTGACCTTTGAGCCATGTGCTGGTAGCCTTTGATGGAAAGGTTCTGTGGGGGTTTATTGCTCTGACTTGGTTGCAGATGGACATAGTAGGGCCCCTACTAATTCAGAAGGGTGTCGATATGCTATGACTGATGTTGATACTGCAATGGAGCTTTTGTGTGCGTGTCCAGCCCATGGCCCAGATCAAGACACAGTACTACCTCTGCTGGAGCACCTCTGTATGGTAGACAATGGCATGCATTTTACAGGTGTACAAGTACAGAAATGGGTATAGAGGGAAAATTCAACATCCCTTACCATCCACAGCCAGCATTAATCATTGGGCACTACAAGAGACTGCTCAAACTGGGCTTACACCAGTCTGGAGCAGTCCAGTCTCTGGCGGGATGAACAAATCAGCTGTGGACTGTGCTACAGACTCTAAATAAACAGGTCCAGGGGTGTGGCCTGTCTCCAGTAAAGGCACTCCTGCACTGAGCAGCAGACCCGATTCAATTGTGGATAATAAACCAAAGATGAATTTATAAAACCTGGCTTTGGGTGACAAAGCAACATCTTACTGCAGGCCACTACTGGTCTAGCCATGGGACAACAGGTTACTGGGACTTGGTCTTGGCAGATACAAGCCACTCATATCAGATGGGTGACTTTGTTGGCCCCTTCGGGAAAAGGTTTGGAGTGTAACTTACAATAACCCCTTGGGTAACTGGGCAATGGCCCCCTCATGTGGTAGTGTACTACCGTGAAGGATATGGGGCTACATTGCTGCAAAGAACCTTTGTAATTTCCTTATGGCCTATTGTGGGTTCTCCCATTCTTTTACATGTTGAACCCTCTGATGTGACTGTATAAGCCAAGCAGGCTTGGTATGCACTCCCAGGGAGGCCACCCTTGCCTGCTACTGTGCTGTCAGCTGAAAAAACACTCACTTGCATTCTTCTGGAGGGCAGAGACCTGCCTCTCCTAGTGCCTATAACTTCTCTTTATGTCTGCTCAATGAATTGTGTGGACCAAAAACTTAGTGAAATGGGAACATACTCTGGCTACAGTTTCCAACCAGTCAGCATGCTGTGATTGTGCTGAGTTGCAGCTCACCACAACTGATGGCCTCCTGTGGAAAATAAATCCAGCAAAATTGCAGAATTGGACTTGGCTTCTTTACAGGACTGCTAATGATCCCCTGCCTGCGTTGAATACAACCACGTGGCAGCTCTTGACTCTTGCCCAGGAGCAGATAAACAGGACTTGCCCCTGGCTTGGTTATTCCATTTGAGATAGCCTGGGATAGCTCACAGCTGAAACTGTGGAACTTTCTGTTAAGGTGCCAGTATACATAAACATTACACTAGAGTGAGGTATGGATCCTGGCTGGACTCCCTCTGATCTTTGCGAGGTTATTGTGTAGGATGCCATTATGCTTTGGCATCATTCCCTCAGCTGCTACAGTGCCTACCCTGTCCCACGGATGACCTCATGGGTGTGCAGGCAGCACAGCTGGCTCTACCTGCCTGATAATTTGACTGACTCTTATGCCTTGTGATAACCATATGTCTCAGGTTGAGTCCTCCCTGCTCTGGGTAGTGAACCCAGTAACTGGAGCAACTTTCAAGCTTGCCACAGTGTCACTTCCAGCATGACATGGGTGGTGGGAGAATGGGAAGGGCAATGAAAAGTGATGAAAGACAGTAGCCAAAAAGATGTTGTAAGCGGGGCCATGGGGGTCCAGCAGAAATGGGCCAATGCATGGCTTTTATTGGATAGAATGAGGTATTCCTTTATGCATATACATAGTTCCAAGGAATGAAGTCATTGTTATTATTAAAAGATCCATTAAGGAAGGAAATGACTGAGCTTATCCATCAGATTTTAGGCTAAGCTATACATGGGAAGCAAGGCAGCCAGGGGGCAAGAGATAAACCTCAGAGCAGGTGAGGGGCTGTGTCACACCTCTGTAGAGCCCAAGCTCTCTCCTGATGGCCCCTATGTAACTGTGCCTGTCTTAGGTTGTTCCTCCCTTGAGGAATATTACCTGTCATTGACTAATCAGCCATCCTCCAGGGCCATACAGGATGATATGAGGTATATGAGTGAAGGAGGAACAGTACCCCTGAAAGAGGGTCAGTTCTGTCTTCTAGTTATTCAATGCCCCTGTGGGATCTCTATTTAGCTCCTGCTTTAGGATGTCATGTGGAATGCATGGGGCGGGGGACAAACAGGTGAGCAGCTGTAAGGCAACATCTCCTCCTTTTGTTTTTGTAATAGGAGAAACACAGACCTGGCAGTTTCTTTATCTATGGCCCATCACAGGGCTTTTTGTCCATCTGAGGACTGAAGAAAATAGAAGAAAAATGATTAGCAGCAGTGCAATTGCTCCTGCAAATCCCCCACCAAGGGTCTTCCCCAGGTGAGGGGGTTTAAAAATTGAACAATCCTTCTGCCATCATGGAAAGTGTCTCTTCTCATGGTAGGAGAGGAAGGGTAGCATGAGTCATGGATCCACTTCTTGCTGCAGCTGTAGAATATCTACTGTGAGTATGTCCCCAGAGGTGAGCTCATTCCTTCAACCATGGAGTCCTAGTTTGGTGGGATTATTAGGGGTGAGTGAGTCCAAGTCTGGAGCCAAGTCAGCAAGTAATAGGAGGGTATGATCCTGGGGTGTGGAACTGTAAGTAAATAGAAGGGAGATAGTGGCTTTAAATTTGGATAAGATGTCCCACCCTAATAAGGGAACTGGGCATCGAGGGATTACCAGAAATTGGTGTTCAAATTGGGCAGCATTAAAGGTGCAGAGAAATGGGGGTGTAAGATGAGGATGGGTAATTTTACCTGAAATGCCAATAGTGGTGGTAGGAGATCAAAACGCAGGACCTGCAAACTCAGGTAATGTGGAATAAGTGTCCCCCGTATCTAGGAGGAATGAGATCAGCTTGCCTGAGACCAGAAGTGCTACCCGGGGTTCCAATTGAGTGATCTCTGTTAAGGCCACAGACCCAGGGCACCGTCAATCCTCACAAGCCAACCCCAACAGATCTGCAAGCAAGGAAGGGGCTAAATTATCTGGGTGGGTCTTACAGGTGGAGGGGGCTGGTCTACTCCCAGCATGGCGAGTGGGATAGTTGATCCCCCAGTACCCATTTTGGTGACAGTGCAGGCAGGGACCATGTGGCGGCCAAGGTGATAGAGATGAGCAGAAACACCGGGTGGCAGTGACAAGCTTTACTGGGGGAAAAGCTGCCTGGCTGCCTCACAATGGGAGAGCAGCAACTATGGCCATTGGGAGTGAAGTTATATAGGTAGGAGAGGTTGTTAGGCAAAATGCAGAGGGGAGTATAGGTGGTCACTACTGATTGGTAAAGGGTAGGTTTCTATGTACCGGGCTAAGGTAAGGGCTAGTGCAAGTTTCAGTCTCCCAAGCCAAGTTATTGTTTCTCAGGCTAAGTTGTCAGTTTCCCAGGCTACATTTGCAGTTTCCTGGGCTACGCTGAATTACAATAGGGAAGAGAAGAGAAGGAGAAGATGGTGGAGCAGGGTCCATTTTATACTGAATCTATCACAAGGGTTTGGGCAAGCCTGGGCCCAATGTCTTTGTCTGGAACACTTAAAACTTGCCCCTGGGGGTCAGGCCTGTTTTTCTGGCTTGCCCGAGGCATCTTGCTGAATAGCGTCTGCCAGGAGTTGGTATTTAGCCTGATCTCTGTTCCATTTATCATGTTTTTCTTGCTCTTCTCTATTATTAAATACCTTGAAGGCAAGGTTAAGGAGTTCTTGCTTTGGGGTCGTTGGACCTTCCTCAAGCTTTTTGAGCTTTTTCTGAATATCTGGGGAGGATTGGGCAAGGGTGGGGGGAAATTGGGTCTATATGGGTGTACCATTGGAGGGCTATTGAAAGCCATTCCAGAAATTCTCTGGAATTTTCAATTGGCCTCTGAGTAACTTCCCAGAGTTTATCATGGTTAACAGCCTTGTGAGCTAACTTATCTAAGACCTGAAGGATGTATTGAATCCTGTGACCAGCAGGGCCCTGTTAGCACAGCCCGCCTGATAATTCCAGTGAGGCTATTGTCTAGGGACAGTCACCACCCTAAGGGGGAGATTAGGATTTTGGGCTTGGGCTTCCTAGGCAACTTGCTGTGAGGTAGTCCAGACTCACTCTCTCTCAGTGGGGATTTGGGTAGAAGTAAGGATAATGAAGATAACATGTGAAGTAAGGTTGTAAAACTGGGAGACATGTCTAAATTCTCTAATGAAAGTGTCCAGATTGGAGGAGAAGGAACTGAGGTGTTTTTCAATTTGAGAAAGGTCCACAAGAGAGAAAGGGATGTGAACGCGAATAAACCCTTCAGCCCCGGCAACTTTGCACAAAGGCAAAATTCCAGCGAGAAGGGAATGGGAAGAAGTAGAGTGGTGTCTTGAGCGGGTATGAAGTGGAGATGGGGGTGGGTGGGTTGTGTGGTAGGTGACTGAGATGGCAGGTTGGGAGTAGGAGGGGGAATAGCTGAAGCATTGGGTGCAGGGGCTGGAGGTTGTGGGGGTTGTAAGGAGGTGGCAGAGCCCTCAATATGGGGCTACGTGATCAGCCGGCTCAAAAGGGAATTCAGGAGGGGGATGCCCAAGAAGGAGGGGGTCGAGTTTGAGGCTTAGATTTAAAAGCTAGAGGAATCTGAAGAGTAGAACAAGTTTGGCAGAGAGAAAGACCAGAGCAGAGGGTGAAAAAAGCTTGTACATAAGGAGTCTCGGAGTCTGTGCCAGCACGGTGAAAAAAATTGTCTAAGTCCATGAGAAGATTGAAATCAAAGGTCCTGTTTTCAGGCCATTGTGACTGATTGTTGAGCTGATATTGTGGCCAGGCCATGTTGCAAAGAAAAATTAATTGCTTAGGTTTAATTTCACCCACCCGTCCAAGAGGCTTGAGATTGGTGAGGAGACAACCCAGTGGCATGTTCCAAAAGGGTTTAGAATATGAGGAACCTGTTAGGTGTAGAGGATGAGTATAATTAGGCAACCAGTGAGGAAAAGAGAGGAAAAGAGTGTCCTCATTGCCGTCTAGATTCCTCTAGGGAAAGCATAGGGGTGGTCTCTCTCTCCCAGTCATCACTGGGAAGGAGGACACCCAACGAAATGAGGGGACCTCCCAGCCAGGCACCTGTACAATCGTAAAATGAAAGTAGACAGGAGGCCCAAAGTAAAGTAGCGGTTTGCCAAAAATACTCACGCTGGAAACAATGGAGTAGAAAGGGGAGGGGGTCAAGAGGGCCGAGACCAAAAGACTATTAGCAACTGGCAAGGTGGGAGAGACTCTGGTGTGCCCAGTTCAGCAGGGTCTGGGAAGGGAAGGTCGGGAGAGCCAATCAATCCCATGCCAGGGGACTGTCCAAGTCCCAGTGCTCCCTTCCTGGGTTTTGGCACCAAAATGATAGAAAAGAGCCAAAACACCAGGCGGTAGTGACAAGCTTTATTAAGTGACCTGCAGGGTTCTCTTGCAATGGGATAACAGCCCTGACCATTGGTGGGGTGGATATATATATGGAGGGAGTTTTGGTGGGCAAAATGTGGAGGGAAGTACAGGTATCTACTTCTGATTGGTCAAAGGTAGGTTTTGGTTTCCCAGGCTAGGCTGATCTCCTGTGAGACAAAGGAAGGTTAAGAGGAGGGTGTTAAATGAGTAAAATGGTGGTTCAGGAGCCATCTTCAGTCAAGTCCATCATTCTGTACCAAATTTTCCCCATGTTTTTAAATCTAACATCCCCAGATTCAGGAACTATGAGCAATGAGTTTCAATTGCATTTAGAATCTCCTCTAGTTTTTGACTGACATTCGAGCTCCTCTGGCCTTAAGATGTAGTTTAAGCAAGCAGATATAAGGCCTGTACCAGCTGTTTAAATTCCCCATTACCTTGGTGAAATCCCCAGGTGTTTCTGTACCTTCAGTAGTTGTCATGACACACTCCGGAGCCTCGAGCCATAAACCCCCTGATTCCACTGGAAGTCAACCTATCTTCTTGAGCCCCACATTGGGTGCCAGATGTCACGTCCAGCAAGGCATGGGTGGTGGGAGAACCAGGGGTGGTGGGAGAATGGGAAGGGTGACAGAAAGTGATGAAAGACAGTAGCCAAAAAGATGTTATAAGTGGGGCCAAAGGGCTTTAATGGATAAAATGAGGTGTGCCTTTACACATATATATATATAGCCCCAAGGAATGGATTCATTGTTATTATAAAAATATCCCTTAAGGAAGGGAATGGCTGAGCTCATCCTATCTGATTTTAGGCTAAGCTATACATGGGAAGCAAGGCAGCCAGGAGCAAGAGATTAACCTCAGTGAGGGGCTGTGCCACACCTCTGTAGAACCCAAGATCTCTCCTGATAGCCCCTATGTGACTGTGCCTGTCTTAGGTTGTTCCTTCCTTGAGGAATATTACCTCTCATTGACTAACCAGCTATCCTCCAGGGCCGTACAGGATGATGTGAGGTATATGAGTGAAAGAGCAACAGTACCCCTGAGAGAGAGTTAGTTCTGTCTCCTAGATATTCTATGCCCTTGTGGCCTCCACATTTAGCTCCTGCCTTAGGATGTCATGGGGAATGCACTGGGGTGGGCAGATAGGTCTGCGGCTCTAAGGCAACACCACAGGTTGAAGCTCACTGCATAGTGGTTCTACCCATTGGATATAATTTTTTCTCAATGAACTAGTATAATAAATCAACAAAATATAGCTACTTTGGCTTTACATATAGCTCACTCCTTTAATGAAAAACACAAAGTATCATCCCTTTTTAATGCAGAAGTCTGTCAAATGCACAAAGTTGTGTTACAAAATTACATGGCCTTAGATTTTCTTGCTGCTTCCCAGGGAGAGGTTTGTGCCTTGATTATCAATGTGTGTCGCATATATATTCCTGATAAGCAGCATAATGTTATTCAGGCATTACAAGCCTTAGCTGTAGAAACTCAGAACATTGAGTACTGATCGGGGATCCCCTCCAGGAAAAGTGGGCTTTATTCACTAACAAATGGTGCCTTGGCTTGATTACCGTCTTTATTATTGCTTGTGCTATTATAGTTTGTTGTTGTAGTTTGTATTGTTGCTGTGGTGTTTAAATGCAATGTGCCACACTCCTCACTCCTCACACAGGGAATATTGCAGAAGACAACTATCACATAGATTGTGAGTCAAGAAACCCTGCAGGGGTGGAGTGTGGGACAAAAGGAGTCAGGCTCTCTGGTCATGCTCTGCCATAATGTCACACACCTATGATGTAACCATGACTTGCATTTTTCCAGGTGGCAGGCGTTTTGTTGTTTATGCAACTTATGTGCTCACTTCTTGGCTCCAACCTATATAAGAGGAGGAGAATTTCCAGGAGTGTGCGATCCCCATCTGTCCACTGATTACCAGATGCCATTTCATTGCTGCTTTGCTTCTGGAATAAAGGCTATATTTAAGTTACGGCAGCTCCTCGATTCTTCTTTGGTCTGACCAGATCCATTGTGAATCACCATGACCACAGTCATTAGCAAGACAGGTGTATAACTTTGGAATAACTATATGTGGTGTCAGATGGGAGCCAGATGTATCAGAATAAAATTTTTGTAAGTTATATGAATGTCTCATCACTATGCTATACACCTGAAACCAATATAATACTGTATGTCAAATGTAATTGAAAAATAAAAATAAACAAGAAAAAAACTAGCCTGAAGTTTAGCTGAACAGAATTTCTATAACTAAAAACATATAGAAGAAGCCACCTTGAGAAGGATGGGAGGGGAGGAGACATGGAACAAGCTGGTCCCAAATCCACAAAAAGAGAATACTATGTATAACTATATAACAATTGGGAAGGATATCTTGACTTTTGAGGTCTCCCCTGAGAAACTAAGAATCTCAGCTCCATACCAAAGTTTCCAGTCCAGGGTTTCAGTGCTGGGAGGAGAAATCCTTAAAACTTCGGGCTGTGAAAACTAGTGAAGATTGTGGCTAAATGAGATGAAGGTCTCCTGATATTTCATGCATTTCTTTTGAAGGGCTCATGCACAAACTTACTCATTGATGGGCTCTTTTGCTCTAAGCTCCCACACTAGGGGAACAGCTCAAAAACTGCCAGGGGCATATAGGGAGGAATTTGTTTGACTTAAAGGCAAGGGCAAAAGGGGTAGTTTGTTTTTGTTTTTTTCAGGCAAAAGTGTTGATAGAATTCATTATTATATTATTAAGTTCAAGCACTTCATGGCATGCAGACACAGATGGCTGCCATGTCTGAGACTTCATCAATCTGGCCAACTTATCTATTCACCCTCATGATTTCCTGAGATCCTGCCTCACCCAAATTGTGGGCCTACCCTAGGTATTTCCATTTGTTTTTCTGTACAGTGGTCTGTCTTGCTCATGGCACTGACTTTCCTAAAGTCTCCCAAAGGTCCACAAAACTCAAACAAGCAGCGTAATTTCTCAGCATGACTTATACTTCATGCTGAGCAGCCTGAAGCACAGCACTAGTGTCAAAAGGCTTCTGTTTGCAGCTAGGCCTCTTGAGACACCTCTGAAACAAGTACAAGTCGCTGCCATTTAAGGATTGCTTTATGGCTCACCTCAGGTGGCCCTGGACAGGGCACATTCTGTAGCCAAACTTGGCCTGTAGAGAAGAACTTCTCAGGAAGCCTCAGAGCAAGTATGCCTGGTAGCCAGCATTGAACCTAGGCAGAGAATCAACCAGCTGCCTCCATGGGTAACACATGTAAAGGGCAGACTGGGAAGATACCAAAGAACTGCTAAAGCTAATTTTGCTCTATACAGTCATCCCCTACACAACAGCTTTCCAACTATATACTCACAACCAATCAACCTAAGAATCAGTTTCTTCCATTGACATGCAAAGAGCACCCAAGGTTCAGTTGCAACTGAAGGGCACACACAATTTACACAGAGACACTTCTTGAGTACTCAAGTAGGATGACCAGGTAGACTGTGCCACTGGGCCTCAAAGAACACCTACTACATAAGGGCACTCTACTCAAACTGGAAGACATAGCAGCCTTACCTAATACATAGAAACAAACACAGGAAGGCAGCCAAAATGAGGAGACAAAATACATGACTTAGTGAGAGAAGAGAACAAAGTTCCAAAGAAAGAACTAAACAAAATTAAAAACAAACAAACAAAACCTACTAAACACAGAGTTCAAAATGCTGGTTATAAAGATGCTCAACAAACTTAGTGGAAAAATAAACTCACTGAGAATTTTAACAATGAAATAGAAAACATAAAAATGAAGATAGAAAAAATATAAAAGAACTAGTAAGAAATAAAAACTATACCAACTGAAATAAAGAATACATGAGAAGAAATAAATAGTAGATTCAATGAAGCAGAGAATTGAATCAGAGATTTCAATGGTAAGGTAGAAGAAAACAGTGAATCATAACGGAAAAAATATTCAAAAATAAGGATAATTTAAGGAACCCCTGGAATAATATTAATCAGTTGCACTATTGTGGTACCCGAAAGAGAAGTCAAAAAGCAAGATATTATAACCCTATTTTTAAAAATAATGATGCAAAACTTTTCTAACCTAGTGCAAGAAATACACATACAAGCCCATGAAGTGCAAAAGTTCTAAAGAAGATTAACCCAAATAGGCCCACATAAAGACACATCATAATTGAAATGTCAAAGCTTAAAGATAAAGAGAGGACTCAAAAAGCATCAAGAGAAAAATAGTTACCTACAAGGGAGCTCTCATGAGACTGTCAGCTGATTTCTCAACAGAAAATTTGAAAGATTTAAGGAATTGATAGAAAATATCTATCAATCTTCCTTGATGAAAAGCAAGGACCTATAGCAAAGACTACTCTTTCCACAAAAATCTATCATTTAGAACTAAATGAATAATTTAAAGATTCCAAGACACACACAACAAAACAAAAACTAAATAAGTTAATCAACACCAAACCAGTATTACAAGAAATGTATTTAAAAATTAAAAAAATTAAAAAATGAATAATGAAATGTCAGTACCTACGTATGTGTCAAAAAGTACTTACAATGTAAATAGATTAAATATTCTAATGAAAAGGCATAGGGTGACTGGATAGATAAGAAAACAAAATACTTACATATGCTGCATAAAAGAGATTCACTTCAGATAAAAAAGCACACAAGCTAAAAATAAAGGAAGGAAATAAGATATTTCATGAAAATAAAAAATAAATAAAAAGTTTGGGGAGTAATCCTTATATCAGTAGAAATAGACATTAAAACAAAAGCTATAACAAGAATCAAAGAAAGACTCAAGAATCCCATATTTGGTTATTTATCTGAAGAAACTCAAAACACTACTTTCAAGAGACATGTGCATCCCTAAGTTCATTGCAACATAATGTACAATAACCAAGATATAAAAAAAACCTCGGTGTCCATCAATTTCTAAATGAATAAAATAGGTGGTAGATATACAGAGTAGAATATTACCCAGCCATCGATAAAATAAAATGTCACCATCTGCAACAATATAAAATAGCATAGAGGGTATTGTGCTGAATAGGGTAAGTCAGCCAGAAAAGGACAAATGCTATATTATTTCATTTATATATGTAATCTAAATAACGAAATAAATAAGTAAACAAAATGAAAACAAACTCATAGATACAGAGAACATTTAGATTGTTGCTAGCTAGGAGGAAAGCTAGGGATTGGGTAAAAAATGGAAAGAGATTAAGAAGTACAAATTGGTAGTTACAAAATAATCATGGGCATATAAATTATAGACTAGGAAATATAGTCAATAATACTGTAATAATATGTATGGTATCAGATGTGTACTAGATTTAGCAAGATGATGACTGTAATTTATATAAATATCTAATCACTATGTGGCACAACTGAAACTAATATAATATTGTATGTCAATTGTAATTAAAAATAAAACAATTATTTGAAAAATTTCTTTCTAAATGCTTTTTTACACTTAAAATAATAATTATTGTTTTATCTGAAGATTGACATCTGCAAATAAATTTTGAGTTAAATTCAGTCTTTGTTTCTTAAAAAAAATAATACTGATAGGTAGATAAGGGAAATGTAATTATGAAGATTTATACAGCTGTGGTAACTAAAGTACCACTTGGATCTACCTCAAAAAACAAAAAGCCCAGATACAAAAAGTGCAAATTATTGTTATCTTCCAGATGTTAAAAGCTTCAGGTCTCACCCTCCCTTTATCAGTGAGATTTTTGTTCTTGTTTTTGTTGTTTTCATCTTTCCAGACAGACTCGACCAATGACTGATCGTGGCAGAAATATCCAAATTCAAATTATTTAACATGTATTTTTATTCTGAAGATCACACTTGAATTGGTTCAGATGTTAGATCTGCATCATTGTACAATGGTCTCTCTGTCTAAATAAGTTCCTTTTTCTCTCCCTCCCCACCTCTGACAGGAAACCTATAGTCTTCCTAGACTGAACAACAACAACAAAATGGATAATCTAAATAGATCAATCAATAGTAAAGAAATTTAAACAATCATACAAAACCTTTCCCAAGGCCAAAGCCCCAGAGCAGATGGTCTCACAAATGAATTTTACCAATCATTCAAAAGAGTTAACACCTATCCTCCTTAGACACTTCCAAAACATTGAAGATCAGGCAATACTTCCCAACTCATTCTATAAAGCCAACATTACCCTAATACCAAAACTGGGTAAAGACAACACAAGAAAAGAAACTATAGACCAATATCTCAGATGAACAGAGCTGCAAAAATCCTAAACAAAATGTTAGCAAATAGAATACAACAATACATCATAAAGATTATATACCACGATCAAGTGGGACTCATCCCAGAAGCACAAGGATGTTTTGACATATGCAAATCAATCAATGTGATACAACACATAAACAAAAGATAAAAACCATGTGATCATATCAATAGATACAGACTAAGCATTTGACAAGATACAACATCCATTTCTGATCAAAACAGTGAATAAAATGGATATAGAAGGAAAATGCCTCAACATAATAAAAGGACATATATAACAAACCGTCAGCTCATATCATACTGAATGGGGAAATGCTAAAGCCCATTTCTTTAAAACCAGGAGCAAGACAGGGATGCCCCCTTTCTCCACTGCTATTCTATATAGTACTGGAAGTTCTAGGCAGAGAAATCAGGCACGAGAAAGGCATAAAATATATTTAAATTTGGGAGAGAAGAAGTCAAACTGTCACTCTTTGAAGATGATATGATCCTTTATATAGAAAATTCCAAAGACTCCTGAAGAAAACTACTAGCAACAATAAATGAATACAGTTAAGTCACAGGATACAAAATCAATGTACAAAAATCAATTGCATTTCTATATACAAACAATGAATATTCAGAAAGAGAAATGAGATAATTAATACCTTTTGTGATCCCAACAAAAAGAAGAAATTAACTGAGAATTAACATAGAACATTATGGACTTATACATGGAAAATTATAAGACACTTTTGAAAGAAATCGAAGAGGACACACACACAAAAAATTTTGTGTTCATTATTAGAAGACTCAATGCTGTTAAAATGGCCATATTACCCAAAGCAATATACAGATTAAATGCAATCCTTAACAAAATCCCACAAATATACTTTCACAAAATAGATTTTAAAAATTATCAGTTTTGTATGGAACCACAAAAGACCTCAAATTGCCAAAGCAATAGTACATGAAAAGAACAAGGCTGGTGGTATAATGCTTATAATTTCAATTTGTATTACAAAGCATCAATAATTAATACAGTTTGGTCTTGGCAGAAAAAGAGACACAGAGATCAATAGATGAAAATAAAACCCAGAAATAAACCCATAAGCATATGGACAAATAATTTTTGTTGAAGGAGTGAAAATATGCAATAGGAAAAAGAAAGCCTCTTCAGTAGATGGTGCTGGGAATACTAGAAAAACATACACAAAATAATGAATCTGAGCTGTGTACTTTCACCATATACTAAAATTAATTCAAAATGGATTAAAGGCCTCCACATAAGACTTGAAACAATAAACTATATAGAAGAAAACATCGGTACTAAATTTATAGACCTTGGGCTTAATGAGGATTTCGTAAACCTAACCTCAAAGGCAAGGGAAGTAAAAGCAAAAATAAATGAATGGGACTGTATTAAACTAAAAAGCTTCTTCTCAGCAAAAGAAACTATCAAAAAAGTAAGGAGACTGCCAACTGAACGAAAGAAAATATTTGCAAATAACACAGCTGATGAGGGTTTAAATATCTAAAATATATAAAGAACTAGTATAACTCAACAACTAAAAACAAACAACCCAATTAAAAAGTGGGCAGAAGACCTGAATAGACACTTTTCCCAAGAAAATACGCAAGTGGCCAACAGACATGAAAAAATGCTTAACCTCATTAGCTCTTAGGGAAATGCAAATCAAAACCACAATGAGATACCCCCTCACGCCTGTTAGAATGGCTATTATCAAGACAAGGAAGAACAAGTGCTTGAGAGGATGTGGAGACAAAGGAACATTTACACACTGCTGGTGGAAATGTAAATTTGTACAACCGCTATGGAGGACAGTGTGGAGGTTCCTCAGAAAGCTAGGAATGGATTTACCGTATAATGCAGCAATCCTTCTTCTGGGTATTTACCCCCAAATTTAAATACCTTAGTCTGCAAAGACTTATATACCCTAATGCTAAGTGCAGTGCTGTTCACTGTGGCCAAGACATGAAAGCCACCAAAGTGCCCTTTGATAGATAACTGGATAAAGAAGTTGTGGTGCATATACACAATGGAATACTACTCAACTACAAAATAATATAAATTATTACCATTCGCAACAAAATGAATTGACCTGGAGGACATTATGCTAAACAAAATAAGCCAGACAGAGAAAACCAAGAACCATATGACTTCACTCACATGTGTAATATAAACCTGGAAGCAACAAAGAAAAACAAAAACAACTCATGGACAAGGTCAATAGTTTAGTGGTTACCTGGGGACAAAGGAGCAGTTGGAGGGAGAACAGGCAGTGGATGGGAGAGGAAGGAGGGGTTTCCAAATATATGGCAATGGAAAGTGGACTCACACTGGGGGATGGACACCTATTGCAAAACAAAGACGCTGTACTGTAGAATTACATAGGTTCTATGTAATTCTTGTTAACCAATGTTATACCAATAAGTCTAACAATAAAAAAAGAAAGAAAGAAAGGGTGAATTCTACCTTATGTAAAAAATTTATTCTATGATTATACATTTGAATATAAATGATACCTCAATAAACCTAACTTTAAAAATTCTCAGATATTAAAAATATGATTTTATTTCAACACATTTTAAGTGTAGGTGGGTGAAACAATGTTATATAAGCTAACTTTTCTTTTTAGATACTATTTCTTTAATTGCTTAATCACTATCATGTGAAGAACCATATTTAGAGCTATGGCCTCAATTTCTGGATACTTGCTTTTCATAGGTTAATTTTATTTGAAAACCTTAAACCAAGTCATTACCAATTAACTTTGTTTTTAAAGCAATGTACATATTTAAATAACTATGTATTTATCTCCTAGTTGCAAATAACTACATTTTTACAAGGTGATTCTAGTTTTCTTTTTACTTAATGTAATGTAAGTTTACTATAATCAAAATAATTGGATGGCTTCTGTATTATATAATTATCTTTGACCCTAAAATTTTTCATTCCCTTAATGTTTTATTATAGCAAACTTTTTATTACTCTTCTGATATTTTATTCTACAGATTCATACTTCTTCCTCAAGTAAAAGTGACTTATAAGAAAAACATTTAGGTCTTACTCTAAAGCCATACTTGGTGGTAGGGTAACTGCCTCCAATGAAAGTACCTTAAATTTTAAATATTATAGGCTCCTTAGGAATGAGATTTACATTGATATGCTTGATGTTATATTCAAGATTTTAGATAATATTTTATAGTAAAAAACCAAGATACACCTTACATATTTTCTCCAAACCAAGTTTAGGTAGAATTTATATTTGGTGTTTGTGACAACTTTTTGGGTAAAGTATCTGTTCGTGATGTTTGCCTAGTTTCTAACAGGAGTATTTCTTTTTATATGGTTTAGTATTGAGAGTTCTTTATTTTTTCCATATACTCATTTTATGTTGAATATGTGGTTTACAAATATTTGCTTTTAGTTTGTATATTGACATTTTATCCTCTTCATGGGGTCTTTTGCAGAGCATAAGATATTAATGTTTATAAAGTTACAACATATCAGTTTTTCATTTCATGAATAGTGCTTTTGGTATTAAGTTTAAAAACTTTTTTCTAATTATAATATTAAATATTTTCTCCTATGTTTTATACTTTAGTTTTACATTTGCTACTTAAGTGTATAATCAATTTTAAGTTAATTTTTATAAAATATGTGATATAGGTAAAATATTAAGCCCCCCATAAATATCTAATTGCTTCAGCCCCATCTGTTAACTCTATTGTTCCTCTATAGAGTTGCTTATGAAACTTTGTAAAACGTCAGTTGAAAATATTCATGTGGAACTATTTTAGGATTCTATAGTCTTTTCCATTGATTAATTTTTAAATTTTTAAAAAGTTTTTAAATTTATTGGAGTGACATTAATTAGTAAAAATTACATAGGTTCCAGGTGTACAATTCTACATTACATTTTCCATGTGTTGTATTATGTGTTCATCACCCAGAGTCAGTTCTCTTTCCATCACCATATATTTGTGTCCCTGGCCCATAACCCCTACCCGCTCCCCATTTACTCTCAGGTAACAATTAAATTATTGACTGTGTCCATGAGTTCTTTTTCTTAGTTGCTTTTAGTTTTATGTTAACAATCAAACTAAATTTCTTCATCGCTTTTCCTTATTTTACACACTCTCCTATCCCTCCTTTCACCTTAAAGGATGCCATTTAAAATTCTTTGTACTACTGGTTTGGTGGTGATATATTCCTTTACCTTTTTATTACCTGAGAAGCTTTTTATTTATCCTTCAATTTTGAATGCTAGCCTTGCTGAGAAGCTTTTTTTCTGTCCTTCAATTTTGAATGCTAGATCCTTGTTTTTCATCACTTTGAATACTTTCTGCCAATCCCTTCTGGGATTGAAAAATCATCCTTTTTACCACTAGAGAGAAATCAGCTAAGTCAAATGGGTGTCTCTTCATAAGTTACTACTTGAAATTCTCTTGCTGTTCTTAGAATTTTCTCTTTCTTTAATTTTTGCCATTTTGATTATGATGTGTCTTGGTGTTTTCCTGTTTGGGATCATCTTGCTTGGGATTCTCTGTGCATCCTAGACTTTTTTGTCTATTTTCTTCACTAGCTTAGAAAATTTTTCAGTCAATATTCCTTCAAGCGGGAGTTCCCTGATAGTGTAGCGGCTTAAGGCTTCGGCGCTGTCAGCGCTGCAGCCTGGGTTCGATTCCCAGCCAGGGAGCTACCCACATACCAAAAAGCAAAAAAAAAAAAAAATATTCCTTCAAATAATTTCTTGATCTTTGCTATTTCTCTGTCCCTTTTGATACACCTATTATTCTGATATTTTTACATTTGATATAGTCCTAGAGGAATCTCAATCCATCCTCGTTATTTTGGATATTATTTTCTATCTGTTCTGGCTGAGTGTTTTCTGCTGCCTTTTCCTGCAAATCACTCCTTTGCCCTTCTATTTTATCTAGTTTAGTGACTTGTATTCTGATCTACATTTTGGTTTATGCAGTCATTATTTTGATTTGGTCTTTTATAAAGGTTTTAAGTCCTCTTTAATATTTGTTATCTATAGTTGCAATTATCATTCAATTACTTAAACACTTTTATAATCATTGCTTTGAGCTCTGTTTATGATGGGTCATCTGTCCCCATCTCTTTATTTTGAGCTCCCTTTATCTGGTTTCTCATTTTAGCAGCCTCTCTGGGCTCTCATTGCTGCAGTTTCTTTGGTGTTCACTGATGATACTGGGTTGGCACACCTTAATAAATCTCCCTTGTCTAAGACATAATTATTTTCATGCATTATTGAATTTTATTAGCTAAAATTTTGTATAGGCATTTTGTTTAAATTTATCAAAAATGTTAATCTTTAGTATTTTTTTGTGAACTGTCTTTGGTTTTTGTATTAGGGTAATACTAGCCTCATAAAATGAATTTAAAAGTGCTTTCCTCTTCTATTTTCTAAAATAGGTTGTACAAAATTTGCAGTAATTCTTATTTAAATATTTGAAAGTTACTTAGTGTAACCAAGTTTGGCAAAAGATTTTTATAGAAGCCTGTTAATTATAAATTGTATGTATTTAATATTATAGGCTATTCAGATTATCTTACTTTTTCATAGTTACTGGTTTTTTGGAAATTTTTCTATTTCTTCTAAATTTTCAAATTTATTAATGTACAGTTCTTTGCAGTGTTTCATTATGATCTTCTTAATTGCTATAAGATCACTATTGTTATCCCCTTATTGATCTTCATTATAGTAATTTGTGTCAACTTTTTTGTCAGTCTTGCCAAATGCTTTTTAATGCTGGATATTTTTGAAGAGCAATTGAAATAATTTCATTGAAATAATTATATATGTCCTTTTTTCTCCTTTCATTTTATGACTGATTTGTATTTTTCTGTCCTGATCAAAAGATTAAGTCTCAATATTGGAAAATAATGTCTCACAATCAGACCATATTCTATAGTAGTTTAGCTGACATTTTGGATTTTACTATTTTCTGTTTCTTTAAGGCTATTCTGGGACAAATTCCTTTTATGGATCATTAGCAATGGCTCATAAGTTACTATTCATTCTATATAATTAAGATTTAGTAGTTTCTAATTCTATGGATTAAAAGTTCTATAGATTTTTATTTTGTTTTACCCAATAATTAAATCTTTCTGATATGTATATAATGACCTTGAATGCATCCATGTAAATTACAATGAATCAAAAAGTAATTAGAAATTCAGAAATTTCCTACTTTCTTTTTACAGAACTATGAAGACAATTCACTTGGCTGTGAATGTAATATTCTGCATATGTGAATTTTACAGATAATTCAAGTTTTCTTATTAGCAATTTATATTTTATTTTAATTTTTTGGATGATTTTTTAAAATCACACATCTCTTTGCTTTGTCTAATATAAGATATTAACTGAAATTTAATATTTTCTTAATTATTTAATGCCAACACCATTTGGATATGTTTTATGGGTAAATGTTAAGAGATACTTCTCTGCTTCTTTTTAGTCACTCTTACAACATCAGGAGTTCATCTATTGCTTCTCTTGCTTTCACTATGCTTGTCTTTATTCACCTCTCCTCTGCTTTTAATTTGTCATTTATCTCTGACAAAATGGAGCTTCTGAAAATTAGATATTAAATAAAAACCAAAGCTATTAATAGTGCATAGTTTATTTCAGCCATTTTAGATCTTTGAAAGGTTTGAAATATTTTCAGATAAAAATTGTGTTCTATAGCTCATTAATATTATTCAGCTATAAGAAAAGATGAAATATTGCCATTTGCAACAAAATGGATGGACCTGGAGATCATCATGCTTAGTGAAATAAGTCAGACAGAAAAAACAAAAGCTGCATGACATCACTTATACGTGGAATATAAAAACTGTAAGCAACAAAGAAAAAAGAAATGAACAAATAAACAAATAACCCATGAACATAATCAATAGTTTAATGTTATTTGGGGACAAGTGGGATAGGGAGGGGAGAAAGGGGAGGAGGTGGGATAGAAGGAAGGGGGAGCTAGATATAGGGTGATGGAAAGAGAAGTCACAATAGGTGGTGAAATTATTATACAACAAGTTGACAATGCACTGTGGAATTGTATGCCTGAAACCTATGTAAATCTTGCTAACAGATGTCATGCCAAAAAGTCTGTCAATAAAAATTAATATTTTAAAAAAAGAAACAAACCATAAAAAAATAAAAAATTAAAATTGTGTTATATGTTTGAGGTAACTGACTGAGAGGTAATTCTCTAATATTCATTGAAAATCCAAAGTAACATTTTCACTATTACAACCTAAATTAATACACACTGTATTGTATAAAACTTCAGCAATTTGTAATTTCTTTACATTTTAAAGAAAGATATATCAAGTATAAGATTTGCTGTAGTGATTTATGTGATCTCAATAATCATGACACTAATTTTCATTAAATAATTTCAGAATATTTTCTTTTTTCTTTTCCTTTCTTTTCTTTTCTTTTCTTTTATTTTTTAATTCATTTTTATTGTTAGACTTATTGGGGTGACATCTGTTAGCAAGGATTACATAGGTTTCAGGCTTACAGTTCCACAGTGCATTGTCAACTTGTTGTATAATAATTTCACCACCTAATGTGACTTCTCTTTCCATCATCTTATATTTAGCTTCCCCCCTCCCCTTTCTCCCCTCCCTAACCCACTCGTCCCCAAATAAACATTAAACTATTGATTGTGTCCATGGGTTATTTGTTTGTTCATTTCTTTTTTTCTTTGCTTTCAGTAAGAAAAGATGAAGTATTGCCATTTGCGACAAAATGGATGGACCTGGAGATCATCATGCTAAGTGAAATAAGCCAGACAGAAAAAACAAAGAACTGCATGATTTCACTCATATGCGGAATATAAATCAGAATATTTTCTAAATGTTAAGTAAATAATAACGATGATGACTTGTACATATTGAAAAATTCTTGAATATAAGTTTAAGTCACTGAAAGTTGGGAAACACTACTCTGGCACATAGAAATACCTATTTTAAATTTGTTTCAAGTACACATAAGCAAATCACTATTACCTAAAGCCATTAAGTAACTTAAAGAAATCCTCAAAGTGCTGGTTAGTCTGGAGAACTTAAAGAGTTCTGCCTGGCATAATATTTTTACTATTCTATTTCTTCTTCACTTACAATAGTTATGTCTATTGCTATATCTATTGTGGTCTTCTTTGGCAATTGCTATTCTGTTTTTTATAGAATCACTAAAATGTTTTCTTGCTAATTAGTATCCATGTAACCCTTCACTTCCTCAACAATATGGAATTAATTATTTATTCAATCTTATAAAAATAGTGAGGATTATAAAAGATAAACATTATCCCAGATTACATATAAACATTTTATGTATGTTTAGGTACGTGTTTGTATGAACATATCATATTACCACTTTAATAAAATAATAAAAAGAACATAAAAATATATTGTTAGCAAATGCCTGGGTTAAGACAGACAAGAAAACTAATTGGACACTTATGTGGCCATTCAGACTTAAAACTTAGTGAGAATTCTGAACCATTTAATTACTATGTCATGGATTTAATTGAGCATATAAATTAGATTTACATTTATAGTATACTCAATTACATGATCATCATTTCAGTAAAAGTTTCTTATTCTAAAGTTTATTAATTTAAATGTAAGCTGAAGTATTATAATGCCAGCCATCCAAATAATATAAAATATCAAATTGAAATACACTAAAACCATTTTTCCTATATACTCTGTTTTTTTGTTTTTTGTTTCTTGTTTTTTGGTTTTTTTTTTAAATCTACTACTCTGGTACCTAAGAAATATTGATAATGCCTGCGGTACAAAACTTCTTTAAAAATTTCATTATAAATTAAATAAGCAAATTTCAGTTTAAATGATTAAATTCTACAAAGTATTGTACTTGAAGCTATGTCTGTTTCTTCTGAGAAAGCATTTTAATAAATTGGTAGGGATTGAAAGCTCAGGTAGACTATAATTTAGTCAGTTTCATCACTGGTTTTTGTGTACCATCAAAAGGCAAAGTATAACATAACAAAAATTGCTTGCACAGAGAAGTAAACTAATAGTTTAATTAGCTTTATGGCTTCTGGAAGTTATTAAAACTCTCTGTTCTATCAATATTATCAAATAATATATCCAGAAATGATCTTAGAAAAACACATAGTCATGTATTTCCAAAATGGAGTATCTAAAGTTAAATGTAATACAGGTTTGACAATTTTTAAAGTATTTTAAATTTCCTAATTAGTTCAATAAGTGAACTATATTTTGTATTGAGAAAGGACACAAGCACAATTATTATTTTAACTTCATATTTTAGTAGAATTTAATAAACCTGAAAATAGTTATGGAATAATATTTGCTTAGCATTTTGTCATGTCCTTTGCACATAGAAGGTACTTGGCAAATGGTATATTTTAATTTATAATGTTTATTACATTAAATAAAATTATAATTATACATAACATTAATATTATCCTCATACTATAAAAATAAAGGCACATTTAAAAATAGATGTCTAATTATCTCTTTTGAAAAAGAAGATAGTTTTTTCTCTTCTCTATCTTTCTCAGATACTTTACCTTAAAAATTTGTAACTACTTTCTCATTTTTTTACAATGCAAACACCTTGAGAGCCATTTTTTTTAATTCTAACATTCATAGAAACATTTTCCTTCTTTCCAACTTTTTGTGACAAGATAACCTAACTTTTTTGTGTTACTTGCTCCTATTTGTAAACTACCTCCTGTCATACAAATATAAAACTTTTTTATTTTCTACATAAATCCAATAAGTTAACATGATGATCACCTTAATTATTATGTGAAGTTAGTATTAACAATATGTTAAAAAAAAGGTTGCTAACTCTTTTTACTTGAGACCTAGTAGTTTCTTGCCTTGAAACATTTTTATACAGTCATGCACCACTTAATGATGAAGATACATTCTGGAAAATGCATCATTAGGAAATTTTGTTTCATAATCACAGAGTGTTGTTACACAGCCTAGGTGGTATAACTTACACAGCTAGGCTACGTGGTAAAACCTATTGCTCCTAGACTAAAATCTGACAGCATGTGCTGTACTCAATACTAAAGGTAATTGTAAGAGTGTGGTAAGTATTAGCATATCTAAACATATCAAGCCATAAAAAAGGTAGAGTATATAATGGTAAAAAGATTTAAAAATGGTACATCTGTATAGGGCACTTACCATGAATAAAATTTCAGGACTGGATGTTATTTTGGGTGAGTCAGTGACTGAGTGGTGAGTCAATGTATAGGCTATTAAACTAAAAAAAATTTAACTACTATGATTGAAGTAGATTTTTATGTTTATAGTAACAGTATAAATATATGTGGCACTTTTTTATTTGTAGGGCATATCTCACTAAGCATGTACGGTACATTTAATGTATTTTGAAGTACTTAGAATCATTTACTTTGTGTAGTTAAGCTACCAACTACATATAGTTAGGTTTATTTGTTTCAAGTTTCTTTAAAATTTGAGTTCACTTTTTAAAACTTACTATTTTTATTGTTATGTAAAATATTTACATGTTTCCAAAATAAATTTAAAAATCAAAGTATATTTAGGGAAGTCTAACATCCACTCTCCTTGTTACTCCACTCTAGTCCTTCTGTTCTTTTATAAGTAATAATATTTTATGGTTATCCTTTCAATATTTCTTCTTCACTGTAAGTATATATACAATGTAAGCAAACATTTGTGTGTCTACTGCTTTTTAAGAAAAGTTATAAACTACAATACACATTCTTCTTCACTGTAATTTTTTTACTTAGAAATATAAGCTAGGAGAGAGGGCAAGATGGTGACTGGAGAGGAGGTCCCTAAAGCCTCTCCCAGAAAACACAATTGAACGGTCACCCAGGAGCCAAGAAAGAGGACCCTGATTTACAAAATGGCAGCTGAGATATCCACGCATCACAAATAAATACCTGAATGTTGGAGAGAAGAAGGCGAGTGGGAGAGAGGGGAGGGAGCAGAGATGGATCATAACAGGATCCAATCGCTTCTGGTTATCCTGGAGCAGCACAGTGCAAGAAAGCAGGAAGGCCAAGAGGTGACAAAAGCAAAAGCCAGCAAAGTGGCAGAACGGTGGGAGACTTCGGGGTAGCTAGACTTAGACTACCATATTGGGGACAGAGCATGGGAGCAATCTACTGAACCTTTTGAGTAACAAGAGGGGTGAGCAAGGACTCTGAACTGCAGGCTGAGGTGAATCCTTAAAAACAGCACCATGGCTCCCAGCACTCTTGTGACCCACAGCACAAGTGCACATGGCTCCTACACAGGGCTACAGTTTCTGTTCCTGGCCCACTGTGGAGGCGAGCCAGCAGCCTTCATACTGCCTGAGGTCAGGCCCACAGCTTTGGACTTGTGGTGCGGGTCCCTGCACGTGCGCCCCTGAGGCCTAAGCAATGCGAGCATGCAGACTCCACCCCAAAGGATGGTTGCTGAAGCAGGTATGAGAAGAAAGGCGGATTTGATACCATTCGCCCCAGCCAGCAAGAGCAGCCTCGGCCTACATCACCCAGATTTCCTAGCATAGGGCAGGAGGTGGAGCTGCCCCAACACACATTTTGTTGGTCTCTCCGCTGTTCTACAGCTTCCCCAACCAATTAACTGCAGGAAGCAGAGGGACCACGGATAGATGTGCACTGCCACCAAACATGGCAGGAGACCAGAAATAAGAAACAAAGAACACCCCTCTCTCCCAAAATTTGACTGCCAGAGCCACCTAGTGTCTGTACTACAGCAAGACACCACAAAAATACTAAGCAGAGATCCTGGGCCGTGCTGAACATAACGCCCTCATGTCAAAAAGGAAGAACCCAGCAGACAGGATGAATTCCTTAGAAACTAAAACTGATCAGAAAGAACATAAAATTTATCCAGAAGACAGCTTCTTAGACCTACAAGTTTCTGAACTAAGTGAAAGAGAATTTGAAGCAGCTGTTCTAAAGGCTCTGAGAGAAATGAAAACATACTGGCAGAACTTCATAGCTGAGATGAACGACAGAAGAAAGGAAATCTGTGAACAACAACAACAAAAAACTATTTAACAAAGAAATTCAAAACATAAGGAAGATCGAGATGGAAATGCGAGAGATAAATAATACAATAAAATAAGTGAGAAACAAAATAACTGCCATAGAAAAAAGGGCCAACTAGATGGAGGAAAGAATTAGTGACATGCAAGAGCAGAACATGGAAACATCTCAGAAAGAGAAAGAGAGGGAATACAGAACCAAAAATATTGAAAGAACTCTGCAAGAACTATCCGACTCCATGAGACAAAACAACATCAGGATAATAGGAATAGAAGAAGGAGCAGAGCACTCTACAGAGAGCATACTCAAACAAATGGTTGATGAGAACTTTCTAAACCTATGGAAAGATCTGGAACCCCAAGTTCAAGAAGAAAACAGGTCCCCTAGATACCTGGACCCTAGCAGATTTTCTCCAAGACACATGGTACTAAAGATGTCCAAAATTAAACTAAAGAAAAATCTAAAAGCAGTCAGGGAAAAAAGAACTATAACCTTTAGAAGAAAACCCATCAGGCTGGCATCAGATTTCTCAGCAGAAACTATACAAGCAAGGAGGGAGTGGAACCCAATATTTAAAACTTTAAAATAGAGAAACTTCCAGTCAGGAATAAATTATCCAGCAAAATTATCTTTCAGATATGAAGGTGGAATAAAGACCTTCTCAGACACACAGAAGCTGAGGAAATTTGCCAGCACAAAGCCAGCACTTCAATAAATACTGAAGGAGGCTGTTCAACCTGAAACAAAACATCAGGACAAATGGAATAGAGTTGGGGCAACAAGCAAGAAACAAAAATAAATAGAAAACAAACAAATTAGTAATGGCTACAGGACATCCTCACATATTGATCATCACTCTAAATGTTAATGGACTGAACATACCAATAAAAAGACACAGAGTAGCAGACAAGATTAAAAAACAAAACCCATCCATATGCTGTCTCAAAGAGACACACCTCAGCCATAGGGACAAACACAGACTCAGAGTGAAAGGATGGGAAACAATACTCAAAGCAAATGATAACCAGAGAAAAGCAGGAGTTGCCATACTGATATCTGACGAAATAAACTTCAGGTTAAGAAAGATAGCAAGAGACAAAGATGGACATTACATAATGATAAAAGGCACAATACAACAACAAGAAGATTTGACACTAATCAATATACATGCTCCCAATCAGGAAGCATCAAAATATACAAAGCAACTACTAACAGATCTGAAAGGAAAAACTGACAAAAGCCCAATCATCGTGGGAGACTTAAACAGCCCTTTAACAGCTATGGACAGATCAACTAAACAGAAAATAAATAAGGAAATACACACTCTAAATGACACATTACATCATTTGGACATAATTGACATTTATGGAATATTTCATCCAGCAAAATGAGACTATACATTCTTTGCAAGTGCACATGGAACATTCTCAGGAATAGACCATATGCTGGAAAATAAAAGTAGCCTCAGCTATTTCAAGAAGATTGAAATCATACCAAGTGTATTCTCAGACCACAAAGCTTTAAAATTGGATATCAACTCTAAAAGGAAAGCAGAAAAACCACATATGCATGGAGATTAAACAACATCTTATTAAAAAATGACTGGATAAAAGAGCAAATAACAGAAGAGATTTAAAAATATGTAGAAACCAATGACAGTGAAAATACAATGTATCAATATTATTGGGACAGCAAAATCAGTAATAAGGGAAAAATTTATATCACTACAGACCTATTTTAAGAAACAAGAACAATCACAGGTAAACACCTTAGCATCCCATCTTAACGAACTAGGAAAAGAAGAGCACACAAAACCCAAAGTCAGCAGAAGGAAGGAAATAATAAAAATCAAAGCAGAGCTAAACCAATTAGAGAGCAGAAGGACAACATAAAAAATTAATATTATGAAGAACTGGTTGTTTGAGAAAGTCAACAAAATTGACAAACCCATGGCTAGGGTAATCAAAAGATGAAAGGAAAAGAAACAAATATCCAAAATTAGAAATGAAAGGGGACAAATTACCACTGATACCACAGAACTACAAAGCAATATAAGAAAATATTATGAAGGACTTTATGCAACTAAATTTAACAACCTATAAGAAATGGACAAGTTTCTAGAAACTTATAGCCTACCTAAACTAAACAAAGTACTGGATAATCTAAATGGACGAATCAATAGCAAAGAGATTGAAATGACTATCCATAATCTCCCTAAAGGCAAAAGCCCTGGAACAGATTGTCTCACCAATGATTTCTACCAAACATCAAAGAAGAATTAATGCTTATCCTCCTCAAACTCTTCCAAAATATTGAAGAGGAAGCAATACTTCCTAACTCATTCTATGAGGCCAATATTACCCTAATACCAAAGCCTGGTAAAGACAACACACACAAAAAAAGACTATAAACCTATATCTCTGATGAACACAGATGCAAAACTCTTAAACAAAATATTAGCAAATAGAGTAAAATAATGCATCAAAAAGATATCATGGTCAAGTGGGATTCATCCCGGGAGTACAAGGATGGTTCAACATATGAAAATCAATCAATGTGACACACCACATAAACAAAATAAAAGATAAAGACTATATGGTCATATCAATTGATGCAGAGAAAGCTTTTGACAAGATACAACATCAATTTATCATCAAAACTCTAAAAAAATAGGTATAGAAGAAAACTAACTCAACATAATAAAGGCCATATATGACAAAACTTCGGCTAACATCATACTGAATGGGGAAAAGCTGAAGCCTGTTCCTCTAAAATCAAGAACAAGACAGGGATGCCCCCTGTCACCACTGCTGTTTAATATAGTACTGGAAGTTCTAGCCACAGCATTCAAGAAAGAGAAAAGAATAAAAGTATCCAAATTGGGAAAGAAGAGGTCAAATTGTCACTATTTGCAGATGACATGATCCTTTATGTAGAAAATTCCAAAGATTCCACCAGGAAACTATTAGAAACAATAAATGAATAAAGATGCAGGATACAAAATCAATGTACAAAAATTAACAGCATTCATTCATACAAACAATGAATCCTCAGAAAAAGAAATGAGGGAGTCAATTCCTTTTGCTATCACAACAAAAAGAACAAAATTCCTGGGAATTAACTTAGCAAAGAACGTGACAGTCTTATACACAGAAAACTATATGACCCTTTTGAAAGAAATTGAAACAGACATTAAGAGATGGAAAAATATCCCCTCTTCATGGATAGGAAGACTTAACTTTGTTAAAGTGGCCATTCTGCCCAAAGCAATCTACAGATTTTATACAATACCCATCAAAACCCCACAATCATACTTTCGTGAAATAGATAAAAGAATTACCAAATTTATATGGAACCATGAAAGACATTGAATTACCAAAGCAATACTACATAAAAAGAATGAGGTTGGTTTCATTACACTTCCTGACTTCAATTTTCATTTCAAAGCATCAATAGTTAAAATAGCTTGGTATTCATAGAAAAACAGAAACATAGACAAACAGAACAGAACTGAAAACACAGAAATAAATCCAGTAATTTATGGACAACAATTTTTGAGAAAGAATCTAAAAACACACAATGGAGAAAGACAGCCTCTTTAGTAGGTGGTGCTGGGAAAACTGGAAAAACATATGAAAAAGAGTGAACCTGAGCTGTGAATTCTCTCCATATACAAAAATTAACTCAAAATCAATGAAAGACCTCCATATAAGACCTGGAACAATAAACTGTATAGAAGAAAACATCAGTACTACACTTGTAGACCTAGGACTCAAGGAAGACTTCATGAACCCAACCTCCAAGGCAAGGGAAGTAAAAGCAAAAATAAATGAATGTGAGTATGCCAAACTAAAAAGCTTCTGCACAGGAAAAGAAACCATCAAGAAATCAAAGAGACAGCCAACTGAATGGGAGAAAATATATGAAAATAACGCATCAGATAAAGGTCTAATATCTAAAATATATAAAGTACTAATAAGACTAACACCAAAAATCAAGCAACCCAATTAAAAAATGTGCAGAAGAACTAAACAGACACTTCTCCCATGAAGAAATACAAATGGCCAACAGACATATGAAAAAATGCTCATCGTCATTAGCTATCAGGGAAATACAAATCAAAACCACAATGAGATACCACCTCACACCTGTTAGAAAGCTTATTCTTAACAAGACAAGAAATAACAAGTGCTGGAGCGGATGTGGAGAAAAAGGAATTCTCTCACACTGTTGGTGGGAATGCAAATGTAAAACCACTGTGGAAGATGTTGTGGAGGTTCCTCAGAAAATTGGGAAGGGTGTTACCATATGACCCAGCAATCCCCCTTCTGGGGATCTACCCAAAGATCTTGAAACCTTATTCCGCAAAGATTTATGTACTCCAATGTTCTTTTCTGCGCCGTTCATAGTGGCCAAAACATGGAAACAACCAAAGTGTCCTGCGACATATGACTGGATAAGGAAGCTGTGGTATATATACACAATGGGATATTACTCAGCTATAAGAAAAGATGAAATACTGGCATTTGCAACAAAATGGATGGACCTGGAGATCATCATGCTTAGCAAAATAAGCTGGACAGAAAAGAAAACAGAAAACTGTATGACTTCACACATATGCGAAATATAAAACTGAAAGCAACAAAGAAAATAGAAATGAACAAACAAATAATGGATGGACACAGTCAATAGTTTAATGTTTATATGGGGACAAGTGTGGATGGGATGGGAGAAGTGGGAGGGAATGGGAGATGAGGGAGGGGGACCTAAATATATGGTGATAGAAAGAGAAGTAACGTTAGATGGTGAACTTATTATACAACAAGTTCACAATGCACTGTAGCATTTTATGCCTGAAACCTATGTAATCCTTGCTAACAGATGTCACCCCAATAAGTCTAACAATAAAAATAAATTAAAGAGAAAAATAAAGAAGAAACTTAGGCAATGTGGCCAGATACAAGGCAAAAAAAAAAAAAAAAGGAAAAAAGAAATATAAGCTTGTGATTACTCCATAGTAGAACATAGAAATAGTCTTTGTTTATATTATTTTATTATTAAATTTATTGGGGTTACACTGTTTAGTAAATTTACATAGGGTTCAGGTGTACACTTCTTAATCATCTACATGTTACATTGTGTGCTCATCATCCACATTCAGTTCTCCTTATGTCACCATATATTTGATTCCCACTTCCTCATTCCCCATCCCCTCTCCTTCTTTCTAGCTGATAAACCATTGTCTGTGTCCATAAATTTATTTTTCTATTTTGATTATTCATTTATTTTGTTTTTTGGATTCTACATATAAATGAGATCATATTGTTGTCTTTCTCTTTCTAAATTATTTCACTTAGCATGATATCTTCCAGTTCCATTCAGATTGTCACAAAAGGTGAGATTTTATATTTCTTTATAATCAAGTAACACTTCATTGTGTAAGTGTACCACTGATTGTTTATCCAATAATATACTTATAGACATTTAGGTTGTTTCCATATCTTGGCTATTGTGAATAATGCTGAAATAAACATAAGGGTGCATGTATTTTTTTCAAATTAATTTTTTTTATTTCTTTGCATAAGTATGCAGGATTCAGATTGCTGGAGCATGAGTAGTTCCATTTTTAACTTTTTAAGGCACTTACCATGCTCAAGGATAATAAGAATTAATATAGTTAAAGTGTTTATGCTATCCAAATCAATCTATAGATTCAATGCAATTCCCATTAAAATACCAATGACAATCTTTACACAAATAGAACATATAATCCTAAAATTTATATGGAACCATTAAAGACCTAAAATAGCCACAGCAACCCTGGGAAAGGAGAACAAATTTGGAGGAATCACTCTACCAGATATTTACAAGACCACAGTTATCAAAACAACATGGTATTAGCATAAAAACAGGCCCATAGATCAATGAATAGAATAGAGAGCCCAGAAATAAATCCACATCTACATGGCCAATTAATCTATGATAAAGAAAGCAAGAATTTACATTGGGATAAAGACAGTCTTTTCATCAATTTGGACTGGAAAATCTGAACAGATACATGCAAAAATAGTGAAATTGGACTGCCTTCATACACCATATAAAATAGACTCTAAATTAATTAAAGATATAAATATAAGACCTCAAACCCTAAAACTTTCAAAAGAAAATACAGGAAATGACCTCTCAGACATTACCTATAGCAATACCTTTAATGATACAACTTTTCGGGCAAGGGAAACAAAAGAAACAAATAAACAAATTAAACTACATCAGACTAAAAAGGTTTTTTTATAGCAAATAAAATCATCAACAAAATAAAAAGACATCCTACAGAATTAAAGAAAATATTTGCCAATGAGCCTTGTAATAAAGGGTTAATATTTGAAATTTATAAGAAACTCATACAATTTGATACCAAAAAAACAATTAAAAATGGGAAAAAAACATAATAGTTCTTGTTTCTCAATGATAGTTGTTGAATAACTAAAACTTTCAATAATGAGATGACATTTATCAATATTTTCTGTTTTACTTAGTATTCTTTCTACCTTTTAGATAAAATTGTAGCCTACTTCAAGGTCATGAAGATATGCTCCTGTAGTATCTTTTTGAACATTGCTGTCAAATGGAATATTCTGATATGTTGGAAATGTTATATATCTGCATATTTAAGACATAGGGCTACTGACAACTAGAAATGTGCCTATTTAAAACTATGGAACTGAATTTTTATGTTACAAATTTTAATTAATTTAAAGTCAAGTTTAAATAGCTATATCTGATTATTGATTGCCATAGTTTCAGGAACTTTATTGTTTCAACTTGCACATTTAGATTTTTTAATTGACTGGAAACTATATTTTGTATTACATTTATTGGGATAACATTGGTTAAAAAGGTTTTAGGTGTACAATTCTATAATATTTTGTCCATGTGTTACATTTTATGCTCATCACCCAGATTCATTTCTCCTTCTATCACCATATGTTTGACTAGTCTTTCCTCATCTATCACTCTCTTTCCCCCTTACCTTCTGGTAACCACTCAAATATTTTCTGTGTTCATGAGTTTTTGTTTATTTATTGCTTTCAGTTTTATATATTACATATGAGTAAAGTTATTTGGTTCTTAATTTTTTTCTGTCTGACTTAATTCACTTAGCATAATAATCTCAACGTCCATTCATGTTGTTTCAAATGGCAATTTTTCATCTTGGCTTATGGCTGACTAATATTCCATTGCGTATATATACCACATATTTTTATCCAGTCATCAATCAATAGGCTGATCAGATGTCCCATTTTAAATAAGACAGAGAATAATGATACTGTCTCATTTCAAATGGTACTTATGATCAGCCTACTGATGCCTTGAACTTAGCCCACTGAAACTAGGCTGAACATGCTTACCATTTTATACTAAATAGGACAGTACCATTGCTTTTCTGTTTCATTTAAAATGAGATGTCTGATCAGCTTATCTATTAAGAACTCTTTGGTTATTTTCATGTTTGTCCTCCATGAACAATGCTGCAATAAACATTGGGATACATATATTATTCTGGACAAAACTTTTCAGAGTTTTTGGGTAGATACATAAAAGAGGGATTGCTGGGTCATATAGTAACTCTATTATCAATTACTTGAGGAATCTCCATACTGACTTTCATAGTGGCTGTACCAATTTACATTCCCACCAGCAGAGTATAGGAGTTCATTTTTTGCACATTCTCTCCATTACTTGTGATTATTTGTCTTATTGATAATAGCCATTCTAAAAGGTAGGAGGTAATATCTCGTGGTTTTGGTTTGCAGTTTTCTAAATGCTAGTGATGATGAGCATTGTTTCATATATCTGTTGGTCATCTCTGTATCTTTTTAGAAGTGTCTGTTCAGGTCCTCTGCTCATTTTTTAATTAAATTTTTTGTTTATTTTACAAGTTTATATATATGTATGTATGTATATATGTGTGTGCATATATATACATATATATGTATATAAGTATATATTAGATATTAGCCCCTTATTGGAGGTGTTGTTAGCTAATATATTCTCTGATTTGGTAGGCTTTCTCTTTATTTTATTGGTGGTTATATTTTTTTCTGTGGAGAAGTTTTTTAGTTCATTTATTTTTGCTTTTACTTGCCTCGCCTTTCAGGTCAAATTCATAAAATTCCCCTGGAACCAAAGTTCTGTAAGTTTAGTACCAATGTTTTCTTCTGTGCAATTTATTACTTTAGATCTTATGTGAAGGTCTTTGATCTATATTGAGTTCATCTTTGTATAGATTTATTGTTTCGTATGTGACTTTTGAAATTTTTAGCACAATTTACTTAAGGAAATTTTTCCTAAATTTTATGTTTTTTGATATATTTCATGAAAATTGTTTGTTTAAATATGGGTTAATTTTAGGTTTTCAATTTTATTCCATTGATTTATGTGTCTATTTTTCTGCCAATACAATGATGTTTTGATTATTGAGGCTTTGTTGTATAAATTGAAGTCAGAGTATAATGACTTTAGCCTTGTTTGTTTTTTATAGAAATGCTTTGGTAATTTGGGGTCTTTTGTGATTCTATTAAAATATGATGAAATTTTTGGTCTATTTCTTAAAAGAATGTTTTTGGAATTTTAATGGGAATTGCATTCAATCTGTATATAGTTTTGAGTAATATGGCCATTTTTATTATGTTAATTTTTCCAATTCATGGACATAAAATATATTTTCAATTTTTGTATCTTCTTCAATTTCTTTTAATACCTTCTCATAATTTTCAGTATATAACTCTTTCACGTTTTTGTTAAATTTATTCCTAGATATTTTATTCTTTTTCTTCTAATTGCTAAAGGTATTAACATTTTTTTCTGAAGTTCTATTTTCAGTATATAGGAGTAAAATTAATTTTTGTACATTGATTTTTTATCCTGCAACTTTACAGTATTCATATATTGTTCCTAATAGTTTGTTTATAGTGGAGTCTTTAATTTTTTTCTGTATACAGGTTCATGTCATTTGCAAAAGGGTGACAGTTTAAAAATTACATTCTCAATTTTGATGCCTTTTTAAAATTTCTCTAGTCTGTTGCTTTCTCCAGAACATGTAGTACTGTGTTAAATAACAGTGGTGACAGATGAAATGCCTCTCTCTTTCCTGATTTTAGGATAAATGTTTTCAGTTTTTTACCATTCAATATGATATTACCTGAGGGTTTATTATATATGGCCTTTATTATTTTGAGGTAGTTTTTTCTATACTCATTTTATTAAGTGTTTGGATCATAAATGCATGTTGCATCTTTTTGAATGCTTTTCCTGCAAGAATTGGTATAATCACACTGCTTTTGTCTTTTATTTTAATTATGTGGTGCACCATATTAATCAATTACAGTATGTTGAGCCATCTGTGTGCCCTTAGAATAAATCTCATTTAATTGTGATGTATAATCTTTTTAATGCATTATTTTATCATATTTGCTGTAATAGTATTTTCTTTAGAAATACTGCATCTGTGTTCATCAAAAATATTGGTCTCTCTATATATTTATGTATTATCTTTATGAGGCTTTGGTATCATGGTAATATTGGCTTTGTAAAATCAGTTTAAAAAGTATTGCCTCTTCAATTTTTCAGAAAAGTTTGAAGAAAACTGGTGTTAATTTCTTTTTGAATGTTTGGTAAAATTTACTTGTAAAGTTGTCTGATCCTGGACTTTTTTTGAAGGGGGAGATTTTACATGATTGTTTCAATTTCCTTATTGTTGACCTGTCTTAATAGATTAACCAATTCTTCTAGGTTAAATATAGGAAGACTATATGTTTCTAGAAATATGTCCATTCTTTCTAGGTTGTTGAATTTGATAGCATTCAGCCCTTGACAATATTCTTGTATAATCCTTGGTATTTCTGTGGTATCACTCATTTTGCCTATTTCAATTTGTATTTAGGTTATTTGTATCTTTGGAAGGGGAGGGAGAGGTAGCTTACCCAGCGTTTTGTCAATTTTATTACATTTTGAAGAACGAACTTTGTTGTATTATTCTTTTCTATTGAGTTTTGGTCTCTGTTTCACTTAGTTCTGCTCTTATTTTTATTATTTTATACTTTCTGTTGTCTTTGGGTTTCACCCGTTGTTCCTTTTGTAGTTCTTTAAGATGTAGTGTTATGGTTTTTGTTTTTGAAATTTTTCTTCTTTTTTGAGATAGGCTTGTAATAATAAAAATCTCTCTTTTATTACTGCTTTCACTACATCTCAATGATTTCAATATGATGTATTTTTATTCTTATTTGTGTATATATACATCTAAAAATCTTTTATTTCTTCTTTGACCTCATCATTTTTTAACAAGTAGTTTGATCTCCATGTATGTGTTCTTCCCAACTTTCTTTTTCCAGTTGATCTTCAATTTAATAATTTTATGATTAGAGAATATGTTTTGTATGATTTCAATTTTCTTGAACTTGTTGAGGCTAGTTTTGTCTCCTGACATATGATCTATCTTTGAAAATGTATCTTGTGCACTATAAAAAAGTGTATAGCCTTCTGTTGTAAGAGGAAATGTCCTGTAAATATCAATTATATGCCATTGCTGTAATGTATCATTGAAGGATGATATTAGTCTATTTATTTTCTGTTTGGATGACCTATCCATGCTGTTATTGGGGTGTTTCAGTCTCCTAGTACAATTGTGTATTTGTTAACTTTTCCCTTCTGTTCTGTTAGTAGATGCTTTATAAATTTGCTTCTAGATTGGGGGCATGCATGATAATACATTTCATATCTTGTTGTATTGTCTACTTTATCATTATGAAATGTCTATATTTGTTTCCTTTCACCTTTTTGTATCCTAAGTCTATTTCCTCAGATATAAGTATGGCTACACTGGCTTTACTGTAGATGCCATTCGTTTGGAGTATTGTTTTCCACCCTTTCATTTTGAGCCTGTGTTTGTCCTTTTGGCTGAGGTGTGTCTCTTGAAGTCAGCGTATGTTTTTATTTTTAATCCAGTCTTGTACTCTGTGCCTTTCAGTCCATTTATATTTAGACTGATGATCAATACATAAAGATTTGCTATAGCCATTTTGTCTTTTGTTTTCGTGTAGCTCGGTGTCTTGATTGCTTCTTTGCTTTTTTCTTTCTTTCAATAATTTTAGTTTTTGGTGTTCTATAAATTTTTCTTTAGTTTTAAGTTATGAGTCTTAGTTCTAGATTTTTTGGAGTGATTATTATTATTAAGTTTGTATAAAATAAATTTTTTATAACAGTAGACTTTTTTAAAAAGCATGCCATTTATTGTCATTCCTTTCTGGAAATTTAGACCTTTACTTCATATCTTTTAATATTTTTGTTGTCTCACACTGTCCTTATTTATTTTGACTTATTGTTCTAGGTCATACAGCATCCTTCAGAATTTCTTGCTATACAGGCTTTATGCTAGAGAATTCCCTCAGCTTCTGTATGTCCAATAATGTTATTCCTCACTCACATCTAAAGAATAACTTTGCTGGATAAATTATTTGTGACTGGTAATCTTATTTCAATAGTTTAAATATTTTATTCCACTTTCTCCTGTCTTATAGAGTTTTTGCTTAGAAGTGTGATGATAATCTAATGAGCTTACTTTTATAGGTTACAGTTATTTTATTCCTGGCTACCATGAGAATTTTTTTGTTATCAATTTTTGACAGTTTTAATATAATGTGCCTTGGGGAAGGGTTATTGTTGTTGAGGACATCAGGCATCTGGCTTGCCTCCTGAATTTGAGAATCTAGTTTTTTCCATAGGTTTGGAAAATTCCCATAAAGTATTCCTTTGAACAAACTCTCTCTGTTCTTCTCACTCTCTTGTCCATCTGATAAACCTATTATTCTTATGTTATTTTTTTCTGATGGAATCAGATAGTTCTTATAGTATTCTTTCATCTCTTTTAATGTCCATGATTCTCTCTTCTTTCTGTTTTATTTTTATAATTCTATCTTTGATATCACTAATTTTTTCCTCTATCTGGTTAACTCTGCTTCCTATGCTAGCTATTTTATTTTTCATTATTTTTATTACATTCTTCTCTAGAATTTCTCTATTTGCTTCTTTTTTAATGTTTCAATCTCTTTTTTAAAATATTCCTTTTGTTCACAGATTTTTTTATCTGAGTTTATTAAATTGCTTATCCATGTTTTTTTGAGTAATTTTAAGTTCTCTCAGAACCACAGTCATTTAAATCACATATTTTCATGTTTTTGAGTATGGATTTTTTGTGTGTGGGGGGGTTATTTTTGGAGATTTTTCATTTTCTTTCTGAGTAGCTTTATTCTTTTTTATATTCATAGGTGTTTGTGTGTTTCTCTTTCTGGCATCTATCTGCAAGTGTGAATCTTTCCACTGGTAGATAGGAAGAGTTTTGTTTGTTTGTTTGTTTGTTTGTTTGTTTGTTTTTGCTTCTCTGGTGGTATCACTGCAACATTTTATTTTCTTTTAGTTTTTCAGTCTTCTCACAATGAAAGACTTCCTGGAAAGTGTTCTTCTCTTCTTCGTGCCAGTTGCCTTGGTCTCAGTGTACTTTTTCTTTTCTTTTTGCAGAATGTTTGTGAGTAATAGAGACTTTGAAATCCCAGTGCAGGCAGAAGTTGCTGTGCTTGTGTGTCTCAGTTTCTCTGAACACCCCTGTCAGTTTTAGCAAGAAAGGATAAGGGTAACTTTTGTTCGGTGAGGCATGATTTTTTTTGTGATGTTGAAAAATGCTAATTTTCATATCATGGCAGAGTAGGCACTAAAGCTTCTTTTCTGTGGAAAGTGGACAAAAGTGAGGCAGGCAAGCTCTGGGAGGGTGGGAGGATGTGGCAGAGCTCTGTATTTATAATTCCTGCTTTAATGTCATCTGAATGCCCCAAGGTCACTGTCCTGGGTGATGGACTTACCTGCAATTCAAGCCTGACCCTCTGTCAAGAATGTACAATGCCAGGAAAGGTAAAGACATTGCCCATTTTGTCTGTTTTTTTGTTGTTGTTGTTTGTTTTTGTTTTTTCTTGGCTCAAAATTAGCCTAAGACTGTGCTGAGCACAGGCCCAAATTTTGCACCTGTCATCTTAGTTCCTAAATTTTACAGGGTCATGCTGTGGTCTGACCTGCATTCCTCAGTCCCTGCCTCACTACTTCTCTCAGCCAAGCTTGGGAGTGCATCACCACAACCCCATTTTCAGGTCCCCTCCCTTCTCTGCTCTCTAACTCACTTTATTTATTTATTTTTTTACATTTAGGTGTTTCTGTGTGATTAGTGAGTTTTTCAGCTGAAATTATGTTCTGCTTAGGAATTTTTTGTTGGGTTATAATTTTTCAATTTGTTGTAATTTCAAGGGGGTTTTCATAAACTTCTCATGCTGTCATCTTGATAATGTTTTTTTGAAGTATTTTTTTAAAGTAAGATTATATCGAGCCGAAAATGCTAGTTAAAAGACCTGTCTTGGGACATAAAATCTAAACCACCAGCAGCATAGTAGGTAGAAAATAAAGCATGTCTGTCATACCAGAGTTTTTCAAATAAACAAAATTAAAAAGAATAGCCTGAACTAATTTATATGAGCTATGTAAGCAGAGAGTTGACAGAAGGTGAATCAGGGCCTGCTCTGTGATGGCAGAGTTCATAAAAAATCTCTGCTCCTGTGTATTGGCTTTGGGCAGAGTTCTGAAAGTCATCATGTAAATAATAGGGAGCTCTTGGAGGCCAATGGTGCCTGACTAAAATAATCTGTGAAAATAGTTACTTGGAAATTAATCTAAAATCACAAGAAGCAGAACAAGAATGTGAAAAATTCTCTGTTAACTGGCCCTCAATGATTAATAGACTAACAGTTCCGTTTTTTCTCTCACTCAAGCTACTGTGATATCATTTAGAATATTTTAGAATGTTATTATTTTATTAGTTGTTTTTCTATTTTTAATTAATTGATTTTTATACTTTTTAGTTCTTAGTTAAATACTAATACACATACATATTATCATAGGCTTACATGGATCATAGTCATCAATATCAGTCTTTCACTGTCACATCTTATCTCATGAAAGATCTTCAAAAGCAATAACATACATGGAGCTGTCATCTCCTATGATAATAATGCCTTCTTCTAGAATATCTCATAAAGGAACCATCTGAGGCTTTTCTTAAGAATGTGTCACTCTTTTCAGAAATATGTTCAGGATGATTTGCTTAGTTTGTTTCTTTATCATAGATTTTCTTGTAAACACATAAGGCACAATTAACTTTTTCTCTATTAATAAAATCCTTATGGTATTGGGGTGTAAGTTTTCAAAATTTATAGCAAAATTGTTGAGATTCACAAAAGTTTTGCTAAACCTTTCTCTGTGAAATTTTTTAGAAATTCTTTTTTTTTTCTTTTGCAGTTAGTTTTTCTCTTGTTGTTTTTATTGTTAAGTTTACTGGGGTGACATTGGGTAAAAATTACATAGGTTCCAAGTGTACAATTCTACAATATATCACTTGTGTGTTGTGTTATGTGATCATCACCCAGAGTCAGTTCTCTTTCCATGATCATATATTTGAGACCTTGCCTCTTCTCCTTTCTTCAGTTATACTTACTTGTTCCAGTTCCAGCAACTCCTTGTTAGTCAATTTCTCAAGAACCACATCTAGAAGCTCATCAATATTATCCTCATTCACACACAGTTTAAACTTGTTTTAAACTTGTTACAGCCTCATTGATTTTTGCAACCTTCTCACCTTTGGAAAGTTTTTTTGAAGTCATGGACAAACATCTGAAGTGTCTTTTCCAGATGACATTCATATTCTCTTTACTGACATATCAAATACAAGTAAAGTTCTTAATGCAGTCCTAAGTGTTGCAATTCATTCAGAATTGCATTGGCATCTTATTCATGTTTTATGATATGCAGTAATAGCCTAGACAAAGGTCCTTTTCAGGTAGTATGCCTTGAAAGCTGCTATAAGTTTACAATTGGGTGAATCAGTGTGGTGGTGTTTAGAGGGAGAAATACCATATTAATATTGGGATAAAGATTATTAAATAAGAAAATTCTATAAAAACACCATCAACAAAAACAAGATCTTAAATGGTATGTTACTTTCCAAACAATGCTACTTTTCATTGGCATAGAAATTTAGGAAGGTATTATTGAAGATGAACTGGGTCATCAGTGACTTCTCATCACTCCTGTAGAACATTGATGGTGTGCACTTATTGGTACGTGTAAAGGCCCTGGGATTTTTACTGTGCCAAATCTCAAACAGTTTTAATTTGTTGCCTGAAACATCACTCCCAAACAAGAATGTTACTTTTTTAAAAAGCTTTGAAAACTGACATTGATATGACTATCTTATAAATAAAATACTTTTTTAGGTGTTCATTTCCAGTATAAGAAGGTGTTTTTCATAATGAATATATGCTCTAGCATATAATTTCCTCTACAAATAGCTTATCTAAAATTTCTAAAGATTTTTAAGATGTCTTAATATCAGCACTCACTGACTCACTGCTCACTTCTACATTATGTAATGAATGACAATTTTTTAATATATTAAATTACCCAGAGGTAGTTCAACAGCATTAAATTCAACAGCATAGTTGACTTGAGCCTTTATTCTCAACATGTAAAATGCCTTTTGCTTTAGGTATGATTGTCATGGTGCTGACAAAGATAAACAACTGTGTCTGGTTTTCAGTTCAGGTCATTAGAAGGTTCTCCAGCTCTCAAATTTTTGTTACTCTCATTGCCTTTAATAAAATAAATTATTTAACAGCTTTCATTATTGTATTTTTTTTCAAGGTCACAGCCATGACAGAATAAGATGCACAAGGTATTACTGTCATTGATTTTCTTTTTTTTTTAATTCATTTTTATTGTTAGACTTATTGGGGTGACATCTGTTAGCAAGAATTACATAGGTTTCAGGCAAACAATTCTACAGTGCATTGTCAACTTGATGTATAATAAGTTCACCACCTAATGTGACTTCTCTTTCCATCACCTTATATTTAGCTTCCCCCCTCCTCTCCCATCCCCTCCCCTTTCTCCCCTCCCTAACCCACTCATCCCCAAATAAACATTAAACTATTGATTGTGTCCATGGGTTATTTGTTCATTTCTGTTTTTCTTTGCTTTCCGTTTTATATTTGGCATATGAGTGAAATCATGCAGTTCTTTGTTTTTTCTGTCTGGCTTATTTCACTCAGCATGATGATCTCCAGGTCCATCCATTTTGTTGCAAATGGCAATATTTCATCTTTTCTTACAGCTGAGTAATATTCCATTGTGTATATGTACCACAGCTTCTTTATCCAGTCATCTGTCGCAGGGACCTTTGGTTGTTTCCAT